>JAKCPI010026990.1:0-18772 GCA_023213315.1 Euborellia annulipes
TTTGATTGAAAATGTCAAAACTACAAGAAAATAAAAAACATGGATTCGGTTTCTAGTCAAGGTAAATTTGTTAAAAATATTAACTAGATAATGAATCAAAATTTAGGTTAAATAAAAATTCAAGAAAGATGAATTCAAATGAGAAAAAAAAAATGAAAATAAATAAACCGCCGTTAATAATTAATACAATACTGTAATTAGTACTTGAGTGATTTTTCAGTTTTAATTCCTTGCGCTAATGTAATTTTAAAACGTTGTTAAAGCGAAAGCCAAAATAATTAAGATAATATCATTTGCAAATATGGATTTTCCCAAATAGAATCTAACTATAAAAAACACACATAAAACACGTGAACAGGGAATTCAAAGCGAAAAGCATTTCTTTTTGCTGTAATATATATAACATTGATCATCTTGTACTTACCGCAGTCCTGAAAAGGAAGACTTGAATTGCATTCTATTGCAGGAGCGACGTCAACACCAATGGTAGAAATCGCTAACCTTCTTAGAAACATTCTTTGTTTGTTCTTATTAATATTCCTATATTTATTTCTTCTTCTTTCTTTTCTCCACTCTGTTTTATAAACTCGGGCTTGCAATCTCTTTATATTGTCGATCGGCCGAGTGAAATCTTATCGGACGACCCACCCACCCACTACATCATTGGATTTCGTTACTTGCATTTATAATTAAATTCTTTAATTTGATTAAATTTGAAACTGGACAAGGAAATCGTTCAATTTGATGCTGAACTGGATTCTTGTCAAACTGAAGAGGTTGGGCCTCAGAATAAAGAACAAAAACTTCAATTGTTGAATTTATTATAGTTATTAGAGACTTAATGGCTGACTCAGCTCTACTAGATGAGTTTCAGTATTAAACAATTCAAGTTTTTATTATTTATTTTGAGGTCCAACTTCTCCAGTTTGACCAGTAACCACTTTTGCATCAAATTGAAATTCTTTAATTTTTAGACTATACCTCCAGGATAGAGTTTTTTCTCTTCTCTTTTATCCAGTTTTTTTTTTTGCTTTCTCTTACCTCTATATATATGTTAATATATATATAGAGAGAAAGTATTGGATTCATGTCAAAAATTCGATGTCGAGATTTTGATAGATCTTCACGTTTTGAGGTCCCCTGAATTCAAAAAAGTGGTTTTCGCGACATAGTCTGTCTGTCTGTGTGTGTGTCTTCATTTTGTGTGTGTGTTCAATTTTAAGCATGAAGGAATTGAGCTACGAGGTTGAAATTTTATATTCAAGTTAAACATCCCCCGGAACCAGAAAAATAAGCTTTTAATCAAAATCGGCCAAAGAGTACTAATACTTTACTGATGTAGTTTTTCAGTTTTTTTCGATTTTCTCAAAATTCGTTCAAAAGATTTTGATTAAAGTCAAAAATCAATTTTTTGTTTAAATGTATATTTCTTTAAATTGTGAAGACACTTCTTGTGTTATAGGAAAATAGTAGAAATATAGAATGAAAACAAAATATAAATATTTGTATAAATACATCTTAATTAATATATTGGAAACTAAATACATTCGACACAAAAAATCTGATGTGACAAGCACAGAACACAACTTCGATTACGAAAGTAGAAAGTTGTGTGTATGGACGCCACAATTTTGATTGAATTGATAAATGTAATTTTATATAATTTTTTATATTTAATATTTAGGTGAAAATATCTTTAAAAAGTTCTGAATTTTTTATTAGGCCTATATCAATTTCTTATATTAAATTTTTCTACTTCTTAATCAATTTTTCTTGACGGGTGTTTGAAAAAAGATTATTACTATTTGAGATTCCTACCTCGGTGTACGTTTATTTACCCCAGGTCCTTTCGTACACGCAGACACACACCTCGAGCTCAACCAGCCTCTGGCCATAGCCATCTACTGACACCTCGTGAAGTCCATATTATAGCCATTAGGCTATACTAAGATTGTATTAAAGATAGGAAAATATTAATTCTATTTTTTTTTTTTTTAGTCTGAGAATTGAACTCGATATAGAAATTATAATCTCGTAATATTTTCTGATCAAATTATTAATTATTATTAGGCTGAAATTGTAGCATGGCAGAAGACTAAAATTGTTTTTCTTTTAAGTATAATTTTCTCTAAAAACAGATGTTAAAATTTAACATCATAAATTGGGTGTTAAAAAGTAAAGTAATAACAATAGCTATTCTCTAAACAAAATTTTAACAACGACGTTAACTTGTTGCTTTTATTTCAAAGCTGTCAAAATCATAAACTTACTCTTTAGGTTAAAGACGCCAATTTTATACATTAAATACGGCGTTAAAATATTAAAGGCACCCCCCCCCTAGTCTTTAATTTTAAACACTATTGACTAAATTAACTCTTTGGCGTTAAAGATTTTACTCACAGAATAGCAATTAAAATAAGGAAAAATAATATTTTCTGACCAAATTTTTAACAATATTATTAGTCTGGAATTGTAGTATTGTAGATAAAAGACAAATATTGTTTTTCTTTTTAAGTATAATTTTCATGACTTTCAATTATTAATTTATTCGTATATAAATAATGACTTTATTCATAAGAGGGTAGATAAATGAGAGATGAAGCTAGAGTTTTTTTCTTTATTTAATTAACACAGCAGACGTTTCGGTTCCGTATTTGAGCCATCTTCAGAGCTGGCGCATTAATTATGAAAGTGTCACAGAGGATTCATTATTCATAGTTGAACCAAACCGTTATACAGTATAATAAGTATGCGATAAATAAAATTTATTTGTGTACCTGGTCATTGCATACTCTGTAGGTCTATATATTTATTATATAAGGATTTGGTTCAACTATGTATAAAATCCACTTTCATAATAACTTTTGGCCAGCTCTGAAGATGGTTCAAATAGGATCCAAAACGTCAGTTGTATTAAATAAATAAAGAAAAAACTCTAGCTGCATCTCTCATTTCTCTATTTTCTTAAATACATAGGTAACGTTTAGTCCTGTTCAGATTTCCCTAGTACAGCGTTTCCCAACCTTTTGAAGTCCACGGCACCCCAAAGTTGCGTTGGGAATAATATTACACACTGGCGGCACCCTTCATTTTTTCCCCTATCAAAACGAAATTTTTCCGCCCTGGGGCAAATTTTTTTTCCCTTGCCTGAAAATCATTTGACCTTTTTTTTGACAAAGCTTAATTTTTTCCGACCTACGGAAAATTTTGCCGCTTCCATTTTAATCATTTGACCTTTTTTTTTAGCAAAACTTTATTTTTTCCGCCTCTTTATTTTTAAATATCTCGCGGCACCCCTTAGGCATTCTCGCGGCACCCTTGGGTGCCGGGGCACACCGGTTGGGAACCACTGCCCTAGTAATTAGAAAAATTTCCCATTATTACGATATTTATTTAAAACGTCATAGGTAAATTTCTACATGATCATTGTCCGTCTTTCATGAGAGATGTGACTGCAATATTTATCTAATCACTTCCAATTATAATTCACATTTTCTAAATATATCATAGGCTTATTAATTAGATTATCCATTGGTTAAAATTGATTCATAAAAAATCAATCTCTTCTTTTAAGTACCATTATGATTATATTACAATCAAGGATGTTTATTTAGATAAAAAAAATGCTCATTAAAATTATGTATGAGTATTTGATGTAATGATGAAATATGAAGCATAAAAGATATTTCTAATAGTCTTGGCATATTTTTAAAAATGAGAAAATTCATTAAATTAAAATTTTAACCTTTGGAAATAAATACCTTAATGTTAACAATGGAAGTCCAGGAATGGGGGGGGGGACCAGGGGCCTAAAGACCACTTGCAGTTCCCAAGGTCCCTCCTCTGTATAGTTGTTTATTGCCTATAGTTATTATTGCTCATAAATAATTATTTATTTATATCATATGTAGATCTATGTAATCATACGTGTATTGAAAAACATGTAATTAATATTTATTAACTTCGATACTTATGGTGTCCACAAAAATTTTTTAAGCAATTTATCTTATTTAAATAAAAAAAAAAAAAAAAAATACATATTTCTTTATACATTTACTTTTATTATTTCTCAAAAACTTTTGTCACTTTTCTTGCCATGATGTGATATATTTATACCTTACTTGTCGCAATATCCCCCTTTTGGCGGGCAATGCACCTAGTGATTTATATATTGATATAAAATCTAGGTGTAAATTAATTCACGATTCTATAAAATAGTGTCATCTGGATAATCAAATACAAATTTTAAAAATTAAAAAAAAAACCTGGTGTGACTGGTCACACATTACCCTTCGACAATTGAAAGTTATCTGCTGGCCAGTCCAGATTTTTTGTGACGACATATACTGATTTCCGCCGATATATTAGAATGCAAGATGTAAATTTTATAAACATAGAAAAATATTTATATTCTAATAGCTATGAGAAATGACTGTAAACTTTAAATTGGATATAGGAGACGTAGCAGCCAAGGAAATTTAATAAAAGACTTTTATTTAATTATTAATCGTCGACGTTTCGGTCAAGAGTAAAGTGGTCTTCAAACAATTTCAAGAACAACATCATGCATTAGTGACCCCGTCTTGACCCACTCTAGGGGCATAATGAAATTGGGCACTTAGATTAAAAAAAAATTTTTTAGGTTATTTGCAAAAAAGTTAATAAAATTGTTTTTATGCTATTCTAAACCTTAGTAGTGTACTAATACATGAGATTTTTTCTAAGACTTAGCCACTGTAATTATGAAGCCTATGAACCAAACAAAATAAGCTTCCCCGTCTTGCTAGATCTCGAAAATTATTTAATTAAAATAAAAAAAGTACTGAGGTAATCGAATTTCAATCGTATGTGTTATTACAATAATTCTAAGAAGCTGGTGCGGTTGTAAATAAACATCCCTTTGCATTAAAAATAAGGTCCACAGAGAGAACAACTGAATTAACCAGTAATAAGTAAAATTCTTTGAAACATACAAACAAAATATTCATTCATCAATACTCATAAGAATTATTTCATATTCGATTAATTAATTTAGGAATGACATCTGCATCTTGCATTCCAACTAAATGAAAACCAATTATAAAGGAATCTCTGGAATGGGAATAATGGGAAAACCGAAATCAAGTTGAAAGTACTCTTCAATTTATTAATTTTACAATTAAATAAAGCAAAATAAAGATTAGAAAAAAATTTAATTAAAATTTTATAATTCTATCTAAAAATAAAAAAAATCTTATCGATTATTTTATCACATTTTAGTATTTATAATCTTTGATGAAACCAGTGCATTCTGTTTAAAAAAAATTAATTTTTATGAATATTACGTAAACTTTTTATACGTTGATCTCGCATCAATCAATTAGAGATTTAAAAAAATAAATGTTTATTAAGAATTAAAGTTTATCTAGTATTTTGTAATAAACGAATTAAAAACAAAAAAAATACAACTTGAAATTATAAAAATCACATGGATTACAAAACTACGGTGGTATTAAGCCATCGCATTTTAGATTAAAGAACTCATTTTGCTCCAGTTTCCCCACCTCTATAATCTTTATATACAGGTTATCTAAACCCTTATTAGTTCATATTAAATAAATTTTTAAAATTTTTTTAATTATAAATGCATACCATCTGTATATCCTTTGTCCAAGAAAGAGACTACGAGGTACCGTTATTTTTAATATTTTATATTCTTTAAAATTTATCGATTTGGTGAGGAATAGGGGATTGTCTCGTATAGTCCAAAAACTACTCCCCCCTTCCCTCTTTCTGACTCTCGTCAAGACACACTTATGAAATGATCAACGCACAGTCGAAACCATTGAACCTAGAAAAATGAAATTCGGTAGTTTATGACGTACGCCGTTTCTAATGCTCCAAAAAGAGATATCAAATTTTGTTTATTTGTTTTTTTTTTCACTGAAAAGTAAGTTGAACAAATATAATTATTCCATTATTCCTTTTACAAAAAAATAAGATGTGCAAAGTTTGCAATTCTTTCCTGAAGCTCAAAACCCTTGAAGTTGGTCAAAAATCGATTTTTTGTTAAAATTCTAAATATTTTCTAATATAGTCTAATAAGGATATAACGAAAAATCAAATGAAATTTTCAAAAGCACCACTAGAAAAGAAATTTAATGCTCTTTAATTTTGGTTATTGTCATATTTAACCTAAATGTGATGGTTATCGAAATAATTGGAACAAAAGCGCGCGCGCTCTTGAATAGTTGATTACTATTAAGTTAGTATATATGAAACTTTTAATAAGAAAATTCAATTTTTTGATTTTTTATTTGTTTAACCTCTCAATCATGCCTATTTACATAAAAAAACATGATAAAAAAAATAGAGAGCGCTTCCCCCCCCCCCCCCCCCACCCCATTCCCTCCATTTGGACAGGAAAAATATTAATTAATATTATAATTTTTATATTAAAAAATTTCTTTATTAATGCTATTTTGAATCTAGAATTAAATCATTAATAGGTCTATCACTTTTAGACAAAATATACTACTGTAGTTTCAAACTTTTAATATTGAATTATCATTTATTTTAATTTGAATGCACCAAACTTATATGTGCAACGAGAGATTCACTATCTTTTTTGATTATAAATTTAGTTGTTTCTTTAAATTTTTAAAAAATTGAAAATCTTAAGCGTGTAAATGCCAATGTTTTAAAAAATTGAATGATTTTGTAGGAATAAGCAATGCACGTGTGCTTTGCACACGTCGGTGGCCTGAAGGGTAATCTCCTCTCCCCCTCCCCTCTTCTCATTCCTTATTGGATTGTAAAAAAAACTTTGCACATTAGTACAGTAAGAAGTCTCTATTTAAGAAAACCATTAGAAAATTCTAGTAGTTATACATATTCTATATATAGACTATATTTATTTTAATAATTCAGATAAGATTTTTAACTAAGATATATTTTTTTGACAGGCTTTCATAATCTAATTAGACTAACTAAAGAAAAAAAAAACTTTTCGCATAAAAACAAATTATCTAAACTTTTATATTATCTTTTGTTTTAATTATTGAAATAGAAATATCAATTGCGTTGTTTTTCACTTTTCAATAAATAAAACGATTAGTATGTGATAAAAGGATTGAAGGTAATTAATTATTGTATTTACTTATCATGAATATATTCCGAAGATATGATCGTGTTCGAAATAAGACATTTTAGGCATTAATTGTCGTTTATTATTTAGTATACCAAAAATGTCTTATTCAATCAATCATTAGAAATTGAGCTAGGAGGTTGAAATTGTATATTTTAGTTAGACACCCACCTAGGGCGTGAAAATAAGCTTTTGATCAAAATCGACCCAAGAGTACTAGAACTTTACTGATGTAGTTTTTCAGTTTTTTCGATTTTCTCAAAATTCGCTCCAACGATTTTGATTAAAATTCAAAAATCAATTATTATTTTGATGCTCTTTCAAATGTATATTCTCATTTTGACCTGAAAATTGTTTGGGACGCTTTACTCTCGTACTCCATAGGAAAGATAGGAGAAATGGTTGGTTGCCATGGTAAAAAAATATAAATATTTTCACCGTTTATAAATTTTACTTGAGATGCTGAAAGATCATATCCCAAATTTATACCTACTACTAATATATCTAATCATTTGAATATTCCGTCAGTCCCAATTCTAAATAGCCCCCACTTCGAAAATAAGAATAACACATCAAATGTAGAAAATAACGAAAAGCTCAAACAATTAATTTTTACTTTCTCTTACCTATGTATATATGTAATATATATATAGAGAGAAAGTATTGGATTCATGTAAAAAATTCGATGTCG
Source organism: Euborellia annulipes (assembly GCA_023213315.1). Lineage (NCBI taxonomy): Eukaryota > Metazoa > Arthropoda > Insecta > Dermaptera > Anisolabididae > Euborellia > Euborellia annulipes. The sequence goes on from JAKCPI010026990.1 coordinate 7,818, forward strand.
AGATTTTGATGAATCTTCACGTTTTGAGGTCCCCTGAATCCAAAAAAAGTGGTTTTCGCGACATGGTCTGTCTGTGTGTGTGTGGGTGGGTGGGTGTGTGTTCAATTTTAAGCATAAAGGAATTGAGCTACGAGGTTGAAATTCTATATTTAAGTTAAACACCCCCCGGGACCGGAAAAATAAGCTTTTAATCAAAATCGGCCAAAGATTACTAGTACTTTACTTTTTCAGTTTTTTTCGATTTTCTCAAAATTTGCTCCAACGATTTTTTTTTAAATTCAAAAATCAATTATTTTTTAGATGCTCTTTAAAATGTATATTCTCATTTTGCGATTGAAATTCTGAAGACCACTTTACTCTTGTATTTCATAGGGAAGATAGGAGAAATGGTTGCCATTGTAACAAAATATAAATATTTTCCTATACTTATAAATTTTACATCTGTCCCCGAGTTTGGCGTAGTAGGTAGAGCGCCTCCCTCCTATACCAAACGTCGCGGGTTCGGACCCAGGCAGTCCGATGATTTTATTTAAGCCATTTGGATACCAGATGGCTTAAATAGAAATGCCTCAACCCACAATAGATAATATATATTACCAACGGTTATCGTCTAAAGTCTTAAATGGCCTGAGTTGCCGAAAAGACTGTGTGAATGTGTGTGTGAGTGTGAGTGTGAATGAGAAAAAAGTGTGAATGTTTTAAAAAAAAAAAAAAAAAAAAAAATTTTACATCTGAATTCAAATGTTCCGTACTGTCGGGAACTAAATATATGTCGACACAAAAAAATCTGGTATGACAAGCACAGTACACAACTTTCGATTACCGAAGGTAAGAGAAAGTTGTGTGCTGTGCGCCAGTCACACCAGATTTTTTTATTATTTTCTATAAGCATGTTTCTGATAAGGACTATAATTTGGAAAAAAATATTCAAAAATATATCATCATATATTGACTCGTTGCATTTTCATTAATTTTCTGTATCAACTTTATAATCATAATTGTAAACATAGTATTTTGAATGGCAATGACCTAAGGTCGCTGAGTAAAGAGAGAAAAAAAAATTTACATCTTGAATTTTAATATATTGGCGGAAACTAGTAAATAATATCCCGACACCAAAAATCTGGTGTGATAAGCACAGAACACAACTTTCGATTACCGAAGATAAAAGAATGAGTTGTGTGCTGTGCGACCAGTCACACCAGGTTTTTTAAATTGCAACCTTATTTGGAAACATTTTAACAAATACTATTTAAAATTTTTATCTAAATTGGTTAATTATATATGATGAAATATATTTAAAGCCAACACTAATTTGTCTAGACAACTTTGTTTTTCATTATAATAATTCCAGAGTTCAAATGTTTTCAAAATTATAAGCAAAATTAATGAAAATTAATGTTGTTATCAGTGATCTCTTAATAGAGGACTCAGATAATTTTCTTTAATTAGGCTACAATTGAGGAGATGAATTTTTAATGAATGAAGTAACTTTGAAAATGGAACGAACAACGACCATCTTCAGGTCATCAAATCTCCTTACCTTCATCTCACTGAAAGTTCAGTGGGTTCCGCTACCATAGTTTTAAAATCAAAGAAGTATCAATTTAAGTATTATTTTAACCTGCCACTTATCCTCAAGATGTTAAACGCCTAGTCACCGATTCTTCGAGAGCTGTAGAGTATAATAAATTGAGTCGAAAAAATAACTATAGCTTTGTTTTTTCATTTCAAGCCTCTAAGGTCGATACTATTCATTTAAAACAACAATTTTAATTTTGTAACCAAATTATTTGGAGAAACTTGTTTCTTTTGAAGGTCATCATACAAACGAAAACAAGTCAATAGAATAATTAAAATCCATGAGATGCGATTCTTTTTGCTCAGATACAACGAAAAAATTTCCTACAGTATATAGGAGAGATCAAAGATTCAGATAATCAAGAAATTTGCAGCCAGTGTTAATTGAGCCCAGAGCAAACCATTCTGTCCTAGGTTTGGACCACCTTCAGAGTTAGTATGTCTCTTTCACAAAAGCGTATACCAATCGTCGGTCCAGTTCAAAACAGGTCTAACTCAAAAAATGCAATTTTGAGTTTTTTGCACAAATGATCTTCAAATTGCCTCTACTATCTTTGTGCAAGTCCATTTATAAGCTTATACGCCTCTAATAGCCTCTTACGTTGGCTTTAAACACTCGCCTTTTTTTATAAAATGTAGCCTACAGGGACTTTTGTGTAGCAACACCAATAACAACTTTGTGCTTGAATTAGATATAAGCCTACAAGGACGAATAAATTTTGTCCGAAACGTCTCCTTCGGCATTTGGCATCCAAAGGCTTTCTTTTCGTTATTGCTCACGTACTTGCTATTTCCCAACTTATTTTAATAGGATTAATAAGAGGATGCAGCTAATAATAAAATATCCATCAAAATCTCGACATCGAATTTTTGACATAATCGCAATACTTTCTCTCTCTATATATTTCATATATAGGGTAAGAGAAAGTAAAAACATCTATTTTTTAACACTCTTATATTCCTGAACGTTCCGGCTATGTTTAAGGGCGGAGGGTTTTGTTATACATAGCCGAAACGTTGCGGAATAAAATTAAAAATATAGGGTAAGAGACAAGGGCGGATCCAGAGGTGTTTCTCGGGGGGTAATCTGGTGTGACTCGTCGCACAGCACCAGGGGCGTATATAGAAATTTTTTTTCGGGGGGGGGGGGCCTGTTCTCAAAAGTTTTTCTACGAAATATTTTGTTTTTCGCGGAACCAAAAATTTTTCCCATCCGGAAAAATATTTTACCTTTTTTTTAAGAGACCCAAAATTTTTCCCGCCCGCGGCACCTGAAATTTTCATGTGCCGTTCACGGAACCAAAGATTTTTCCCGGCCGGGAAAATATTTTACCATTTTTTTAGAGAACCAAAATTGTTTTTCCCCGCGTAACCAAAAATTTTCCATGTTCCGTTCGCGCTATCAAAATTTTTTTTTACCCCTTTACCCCCCCCTTTGTATCTGCCCTTGGTAAGAGAAAGTAATAGATGTTATTTATTATTACCAGTGGCATCATTGGGGGGGGGGGTATTTGTCCCCCTCCAAGAGCTCTGATTTTTATAAAAATCAATATTATTCTAAATAAAATAAACTGTACAAAATTGAACAATTAATAAAATTTTTTTTTTTTTTATAAAAAAAAAAACATTCACACTTTTTTCTCATTCACACTCACACTCACACACACATTCACACAGTCTTTTCGGCAACTTAGGCCATATAAGACTTTGACGATAACCGTTGTAATGAATATATCTATTGAGGGTTCAGGCATTTCTATTTAAGCCATCTGGTATCCAAATGGCTTAAATAAAATCATCGGACTGCCTGGGGTCCGAACCCGAGACGTTTGGTATAGGAGGTAGGCACGCTGCCTACTACGCCACACCCGGGGGCAATTAATTAAATTAAATATGTTTATTTTGTCCAAATTTAAGTACCGGTACCTATTTGTAAGTAAATTTTAAGAAAAAAAGAGTTTGCCCCTCAAGAAAAAAAAATTTGCCCTCCCCCCCCACCTAGAAAAAGTTGAAATAGCGCCACTAATTATTACCTGCATCCTCTTCTTCATTAAACCAATTTTATAAAAGACACAACTTGTTATAGATCTATATTGTATTTTAATCTTCAAATGCATAATTCATTACCCGTATATGAATATAAAAATTTTATTTTTTACAGATAAAAACGATATCTTAAATATAATTTTTTTAAATAATTATTGCCCTCGGGGCTTGGTGTAGGGGTTAGCGTGCTAACCTCGTATACCAAAAGTCGCGGGTTCGGACCCCAGGCAGTCCGATGATTTAATTTAAGCCATTTGGATACCAGATGGCTTAAATAAAAATGCCTGGACCTCAAATAGATATATTCAATACAACGGTTATCGGAAACGTCTTATATAAGAGTTTCTTTTATTAAATTCACTTGTTTTCTTTAAGATTAGATGATAACCATTTAGCTATACTGCATAGGCCTATATTTTAATTGACATTCCAATGTAAGCAAATTAATTTGTTTATAAATTAATCTAGAGATATCTACAAATTGATTTTTAAATTATTATAATATTAATAAAACTATATACACTTATTAATAGTTTTATCAATTTGTTCTATCTTAGAATATAATTTTAATTTTTTTGTACATAATTATTTTTTTTTAATTTGATCAAATTGTATTAGATAAAAAAAGAATGTTTGTAAATTTAATTAAGATAAATTGTAAACTGCTTTTAACGAGATTTCAAAAGATGTCAACCGCGGACATTATTAACTTTCGAACTTGGTAAAGAAAGGACAAAAGGTTTTGAAAAAAAAAAAAAATTTGCATACATTTTATATCTTGAATTTTAATATATCGGCGGACACTAAATATAACTCGGCACAAAAAATCTGGTGTGACAAGCACAGAACACAACTTTCGATTACCGAAGGTAAGAGAAACTTGTGTGCTGTGCGCCAGTCACACCAGATTTTTATTAATAATTTCGTTAATAAATCAATTAATGATATTAATAATTACAGAGAGAAGGAATTTTCAAAAAAGTTATGCGAGTAAATATTAATATATGTATAATTCAAGGAATCTAAAAGAAACGTGACATGGAATAAATATAAGCGGCTAAAAAAATTTTAAGATTTATAAATGTAAAAAGAAATTTTGAAATGTCAAATCTACATCTGGGGAAATATTAATTTCATATTTTACTGCATATTCCTGGTAAATTCGGTCTTATGCCAAGGCCGGTGAAAGCTCGGAATTGATGACCCCGGACAATCAGCCTGTGGAACGTTCCCCGGAAGCCATCGATATTAATGTGTTTAAATTTATATAAATAAATTAATAACCCCTAAATGGTCTCTGTAGCCACAAAGGGTTTAAAAAAAATCGAACTTTAATCATAAGATGGATTATCCATTAAATTCCATCAAGGTAATCGACGAATTTAAACTGGCTAAAAACTTTTTAATTTGAGTATAAAAAAAATAACTTTTTTAAATTTAATAGCTTCTCAGAAAAGGCAGAAAAAATAGAGAAAATTCAGGTTAAGCAAGGCTAAGAACTGCTGGACCGTGGATAGGTGACCCGCTGAGTGTTAATGTGTCAAATGATCTTAGAGGCCGAAATATAAATTGAAAATACAATTAACTTTAACACCCGTCTCAGGAAGAAAAATAAATAAATCCCACCTCAATAATCAATCAAAAGTTAGAACATTTATTTCTTTTATTAAAATAATTTTTTCAATTTCATTTTTTTAAATTCTTTAATTTGTTTTTTTCTTCTAATTTAATGAATATATAAAAAAAAAAAAAGTTTTATTACTTTCTCTTATTTTTATTTCTGTCTTTATAGTTTCTGGGAAAAGATGACGTCACGCGTATTGTTTGGAGTCCGGTTCGTGTGCACCAAGGACGGAGACTCAGCATCTTTAAGCGACTCTCTCCATCTCACTCGCACTCATTACCTGCACTCTCTTTCTACTCAAATGCCATTCCACTCAAACTACATAGCCCCTTATTGACCACAATATTTGAATTTTTGCTTTTTCGAGGAGGGGGGCGCCTTTTAGGCCCCTCCCCCTCCCCCTTTAGGTTGTCCCCTCCCTGATATTTATACTAATTTTATGAAATTTGTTTGATTAAATTAAAGATTAAAACAAAAGGGTTTAAAGAATGGACACCAGAGGCAGCACTTGCCGGCGGTGCCTTGTAATTATGCACACTATTTGCTTGCAAGGCTCTCTCTCTTTATTCAATTCGAGTCCTTATTAGGTACCTTATTAGTAACTTATTAGGTAAAGTACTACTTCCAAGTAACGTATTTACTCCAAAAGTTGATAGAAATCTAAAATTTTAGTGTAATGAGCATATACCAAATTTCATCCATCTAGCTGCTTTGGTTTTTAAGCAATCGTGTTCTTGGCATGGCTTTAGGTCGAAAGCCAAATAAACGAAAAAAAAAAAAAAAAAAAAAAAAAGCAATCGTGTTCACACACACGTCCAGACGTAATTCCAAAAGAATATACGAGAAAGTCTAGGGGAAGTAAGTCATTCCCCATATTTTGATGTAAAATCATGGAGGATGACAATGCGAGTTTAATTTTAAGGAAATATCATACATCTTAAATATTTATTAAGTACTGTTTTGGGAATCGGTGAGTATTTACTGCATATTCATGAATGAAAGCACCTCGGGCAAAAAGAAATGAACCATATAAATTCGCTTATAAATTACAGTGAAACGGCTTATACATACCGGTATTAAAAACAATATAAAAAAAAATATTAATATCGTTATGAGGCTCTATGTAGAAAAAACCTTTAGAAAAATATATTTTGTTGGCATTTTAAAATAAATAGAATATTTCAATTTTAATGTTTTCTAGAATTTATTTTTATCATGTACAAGTTTGTGCAATTCTCATTAAATTGATGAAATTAGCATGAGGCTCTCTTTGAGGTATTTGCCGTCCCAAGGCCGGGCAAATTTTATATTAATTCCTACTTCCCTCAGTGTATGTGACTTATAAATGCAAACGAATTTTTTTCATAAATTTTGATCTCCAAATTATGGAAAAATAATAAGCCATGAACTTAGGATTGATGAGGAGAGAATCTGTTTTTATAAAACTAAATACTGTATATTTTAAATATATGATACATTTTTGTAGGGCATTCACTTTTAATTAAAAAAGTAAAATGGGTATTTTCGTTAAAGTTTCGACCATTATTTTTTCATCTCATTACTTTCTCAATATACGCAGTGACAGAAGTAACCCAACTCAAAAATCAACAAAACAAGCGAAATAGTTTTTTTTTTTTGACTTTGAGAATATATAGGATATCCGAGGCCAATTAGACTTCAAGAGATTAATAATTAATTTTATGATATAAATGATCCAAGCACATTTAGTAATATCAATTGGGACAGCATTTAAACCTCATATTTGTTTTATGAATAATTACTATAGTCGATAAAAGTTTTGTTCCAAACTAAGGGAATTTAACACGTATGTTTATGTTTTAATTTTCTCCACCAAATTTTTAAATTGGGTCACTTCTCGTCGTGATATTTCATATATACGGTATAAGGTAAGAGAAAGTAAAATAGGAAAGCAGAAATTAATTTCTTTTCTCTATTATTTCTTAATCAAATTGTCTAACTAAAAATAAAGGAAATATCACAATAGTCTTAAGTTTATTTTTTTCTTTTGAATCATTATGACGTAATTTTGGCTTCGACTGTGAAACATAATTCTTTCTTTTTGTTTCCTGGATTCACTAAAGCCCACTGGACGTTCAATGGAATCTACAAAAAAAAAAAAGAAAAAGCGATTAGGTTAATATTAAAGTCATTAATATATAATAATAATTTTACTATTTAATTTTAAAGCTAAATTAGAGATCGTTGCCAAAAGGGTAGTATGAATGTAAGAATTAAATCCTCGACCTCACACTAATCAGAAAAACAAGCACAATTTTAATTACCTTAGGATAAATGTCGTAGATGTAGAAAGCATTTTTGTACTTATATTCTTGTCCTTTCTTCAAAGGACAACCTTTATTTCCATTTAGATCCTCAATTTGTGTACAGGCACTTTTCCCATGTACACCAACAAAAGGAAAAGGAACTCCGGATATTTGAGCATAAACATCATTGGTTAGCTTTTCGAGATCTTCAGCTAGAATAGATAAAAAAAATTAATTAAACAAATACTTGCTAATAAAATTTACATAAGACGTAGTCTATTTATTATTTTTACTTTCTCTTATCTCTATATATATGTTAATATAAATTGAGAGAGAAAGTATTGGATTCATGTCAAAAATTTGATGCCGAGATTTTGATGGATATATACGTTTCCCCTGATTCCAAAAAAAAGTGGTTTTCGCGGCATGGTCTGTCTGTCTGTGTTCAATTTTAAGCATGAAGGAATTGAGCTATGAGACTGAAATTTTATATTTAAGTTAGACACACCCATGGAGCGTGAAAATAAGCTTTTAATTAAAATCGGCCAAAAAGTATTAGTACTTTACTGATGAACTTTTTTAGTTTTTTTTTTTTTTTTCGGTTTTCTCAAAATTCGCTCCATCGATTTTGTTTAAAATTCATAAATCAATTATTTTTAACATGCTCTTTAAAATGCATATTCTCATTTTTTAGTTATCAGCCAATACTTCTTCAAGAGTAAGGCCCTCTATTAGCTATTGATTACTTATTTGGCAAGTTGTGTTATTGTTTACATTTGAATTTGAGGGATTAGGCCTACAAGGGATTTTGTCGTCTTATTCGTCATTTTACAGTAACAACATTAAGATTTAAAATATCTACAAAAGAAATTACCTAAGCTATAATTGGAATATTCCCGATATTAGATTCCCTTGTGTGACAGAGAGACTGATAGAGCAAAGGATGTCAAGTTAGCCCTCCCCTCCACTTTCATTCTCGTCGCATACACACACACACACCCCAACATGCTCTCTATAGTTTCCAATGCAGTCCAAGCGAGTCAAAATCGTGACTCTTCAACATCCCCTGACTTCTCTTTCCAAACTCATATTCATGCAAAGAATTATTAATTTTATATAGAAGATTGACTCTCCAATCTATTCAACTATTAATATTTCATTTGAGGATTATAGCTGTGTATTTATCATTTTTTTAAAATTGATGAACTCAATCCTCAAACCCTCTATCAATTAAAATAAAAATATTTTTATCTTGCCAAAGGGGAAGATAAAGTTGTGTGCTGTGCGACTAGTCACACAAGATTTTTTTATTATATTTTATTTACAATAAGACACATTGATTAGATAGCGATCGCTTTGTGTTTTCCTCACCTATTTAGTTTGATATAAAAAATTTTAATAAGATTTTCTCATAAAATAACTTTTTTTGAAGATAATTTCTATTGAAAAAAAAGTTTTTCGGCGGGGTCGGCAACAGTGGGCTACTTTAAAAAAAAATATCTTTAGGCACAGTCCAAAAAAAAAAAACTCAAAGGTCAAGAATAAGTAGCTTAATTCAGATCCAGCTACTTGACCATGAATGAAGAAACCGGCTCTTAATGCATTTTGTTATTGGTTAGCGAAAAAGGTGAGCTTCTGACTTCCGAGCTACTTAATCATGAAAGGATTGAATTATGTTTTGAGATCTTATTTATGAAATCATCCCGTATTTATTCATAAAATATAATGATAAGCTTTAAAAAGAGTTGGCAATTGATTACTTTCTCATTTCACTCTGTTTATGTCATAAACGGTATTTAATGAAAAGACAGGTAAATGAATCAAAAAGCTCTTTTAGCAAGAAAGTGACTGACCTTGATGACCTCAAACTTTTCTGTGATGAACGTCATATAAATTTTATTTTTTTTTTAATAAATAAATAATAAATCATTAGATATATTTAAATTAAAATATTGAAAGGAAAATTAGGCCAGTAACTTTTTATTTATTAACTCTTGACCTCATACTTGGCCAAGGGGCCAGTAGGTTCATTAAAAGTCAAAAGTTTTTTTTATGAAAACTTTATTTGACCGCGAACAAAATTTCCTTTACTTGTTCTAAGAGTAAATTAAAATTATTTTTATTTGGATGTATTTTAAAATAGCTTCCAGGCTTGGTGTGCCTAACTTCTATACCAAACCTCGCTGGTTCGGATCTCAGGCAGTTTATTTAAGCCACTAAATAGAAATTCCTGGAATAACGGTTATCGTCAAGTCTTATATGGCCTAAGTTGCCGAAAAGACTGTGAATGAGAAAAAAGTGTGAATGTTTAAAAAAAAAAGTAGCCTATTTTAAAATATTCAACCTTATTATTGGCATAGTTTCGTAACCTTGACAGATTATTTTCAAGAGATAATAAATACCCACTATCACTTCTTACTAATTATAAAAATCTGGTGTGACTGGCGCACAGCACACAACTTTCTCTTACCTTCGGTAATCGAAAGTTGTGTACTGTGCTTGTCTCCACCAGATTTTTTGTGTCGACATGTATTTAGTTTCCGACAGTACGGTACATTCGATTTTCAAGATGTAAAATTTATATGTGAAAATATTTATATTTTGTTACCATAGCAACCATAGGAGAAATTCCTATCTTTCCTATGAAGAACAAGAGTAAAGTGGTCTTCAGAAGATTTCAATCACAAAATGAGAATATACATTTTATAGAGAATCTAAAAAATAATTGATTTTTGAATTTTAAAAAAAATCGTTGGAGCAAATTTTGAGAAAATCGAAAAAAACTGAAAAAGTGCATCAGTAAAGTACTAGTACTTTTTGGCTGATTTTGTTCAAAAGCTTCGTGTCACGTCCCATGGGGGTGCCTAACTTAAATATAAAATTTCAACTTCCTAGCTCTTTTTGTTCTTGAGATATTTTGTTCACAGACACACACACACACACACACACAGACACACACACAGTCACACACACAGACAGACCATGTCGCGAAAACCACTTTTTTGGATTCAGGGGACCTCAAAACGTGAAGATCCATCAAAATCTCGACATCGAATTTTTGACATGAAACCAATACTTTCTCTCTCTATATATTAACATATATATAGAGGTGCGAGAAAGTAAAAAAAAGGGAATATAAGACCTGAAGTTAGTTCAAGGATAAAAATTAATATCAACAAGATAGGCATAATAAGCCTAATATAAATAATTATTTTAACTCCATATGAAAAGTAATTTTCTCATTAAAAAATCATATTTTATGTCAATTTTTTATTTATTATTAGGCCTATATGAAAATACAAATAAATTTTGAATTAATCTTTTATTTTAAATGAATCACAATTTCTGTATCTGGACAAAACTTTTTTTAACAACAATGATTCCGTGATTCAGACTGATTTTGTAATTTGAGCTCAACG
>JAKCPI010026991.1:0-14464 GCA_023213315.1 Euborellia annulipes
TTTTTTAAAGACGAGTAGGGATTTGGTATCGAAAATAAAGTATCAAATACTTGTTCTTGATATCGTATCGAAAGGAAAGTATGGATACCAATTAGTATTTACATTTAACAGTAAAACCAAGAGATGCAGTATAAAATATAAATTCTTTCCATTTTATATTAATTTTATATTTTATAAATAAGAATCAATATAAGGATTGAGGGGTTCTATATTTATTCTATATTTCATAAAAATAATTTAAAATACAAATTAGATAAAAAAAAATTAAAGATGAGTTCACTTCTTTTTGTCGCGGCCTGTCCCAAGCCAAGCGAGGGAAACGCCACTTGGATCAACCAACAATCCCTCTTTGTTATTTCTGTTTAATTAATCAAAACGTGGGTTTACCTGGTGATATCGAGGATGAAAAGAAAGGAGCAGGCATGGAGCACTATGAATATAATCAGGTGACGTGTCGGTATCGTGGATTGTTGAGGAAGGAAGCATTATTTGATGAGATAAAAATGAATAGATGTAACGAAATCACAAGCTTCAGGCTTACTGAGGCGGCGGCGACGACAGCGCTGACGCCGCCGTCATCTCACAACCGAACAAAGCCGAACTCTCCCGAAGTGCAAGTGTATGTGTAATTGAAATAAACCGGTTTGATTGTTGGATCTATTTTTAATTTCAATAATTAAAAAATAATATAAAAGAGAAAGATCATTTTTTTTTTTTAAATAAAATAAATTGAATACGTAATACATTTTTACTTTCTCTTACCTATGTATATATGTAATATATATATAGAGAGAAAGTATTGGATTCATGTCAAAAATTCGATGTCGAGATTTTGATGGATCTTCACGTTTTGAGGTCCCCTGAATCCAAAAAAGTGGTTTTCGCGACATGGTCTGTCTGTGGGTGGGTGTGGGTGGGTGGGTGTGTGTTCAATTTTAAGCATGAAGGAATTGAGCTACGAGGTTGAAATTTTATATTTAAGTTAAACACCCCCCGGGACCGGAAAAATAAGCTTTTAATCAAAATCGGCCAAAGAGTACTAGTACTTTACTGATGTACTTTTTAAGTTTTTTTCGATTTTCTCAAAATTTGCTCCAACGATTTTTTTTAAATTCAAAAATCAATTATTTTTTAGATTCTCTTTAAAATGTATATTGTCATTTTTTGCAATTGAAATCTTCTGAAGACTACTTTACTCTTGTATTTCATAGGGAAGATATGAGGCTAAATGGTTGCCATGTTAACAAAATATAAATATTTTCCCATACTTATAAATTTTACATCTGAATTCATATGTTCCGTACTGTCGGGAACTAAATATATGTCGACACAAAAAATCTGGTGTGACAAGCACAGACACAACTTTCGTTACCGAAGTTAAGAGAAAGTTGTGTGCTGTGAGCCAGTCACACCAGATTTTATATATAAAATTTATGTAAGGTCATACATATTTTCAAAAATCTAATTAAAACTCTCGAATTTTTCTTGTAGTCCCTTGAATTTCGAATTCTCGATAGTCGGCTGTATATATGATTTTCGTTAAAGACTATATCGCATAAGATATCGAAAAAAAACTCAGTAAATCATAATATTATTATTTTAAAGAGCAAAAAATTTTGTGTTGTGTTTAAGTTACATAAATATAGAGTGAGTAGAAAATAAACATTGATAGTATTGTTCTTGAGATGTATAAGTGTTCTTATCTCTTGAATTTATTTATTATTATATCAAAAATCTTGTGGGAATTAATTTTACGTGGGATATACCAGACCAGGGCACGTATGTGGGTGGCTTCATTGAATGAAAGGAGGATTAGTTCAAGAACCCCTTGAGATGACCGGAGTGGCCTATTTGAAATTTTACATAAACACGAGTTGTGCGAGCAAAATTTTTTCAAGCCTTAGTATCATCATGTATATGATAATTGCTTATTTAATCAATATTACATTCATTCTAATATAAGTTGTTTATTTTTTAAATAAATAATAAATAAATCATCCCTTTGAATGAATTTGCATGCAAAATAAAAAAAAAAAAATAAAAAACTTCTAGGCTCACCAGTGGTGCCGAATAAAGAGTTGACCATATCCCAATAGAATCCTTCCTGGATGGATTTGTTGTGCACGTGTTGCTGGCACAATGCCGGCCAGAGTTGTGATCGAATTGGCGAATTAACAGGCCAGGCATTCTCCCGGATTGCTTGTTTCACTTCACGTTTCCGATTTGATTGCAAAAATATTTGAATATCGTTGTAAGTTTTGAGCACAGGCTTTTTGCCTGATTGTGGACTTTCAGGAAGGATGGGAACACTACTCGTATCGACGTGAGGTGGGAACACCTCATAAATATCAGATTCCTCTTCTAAAACGGAGAGCATTTTAGTGCTATTATTTGTTGTTGTAGCTGGCATTACAAATTGCACAGTTTTGATATTTTTTTTTTTTTATTTTCGTTTGTTTCGATGATGACGACTTTTTAGAGTTCAAGATATGTAAAGGAATGGCGGTGTATAGAGAGAGACGTTAGCCTGGGAGCTGGTAAAGGATAAACGCAAAGCAAAAGGGCTATGAGCCGTCAACAAAGGCGGCCCAAAGCCTTATGGGAGACTCTTCACGTCTGATCTTGAAACATGATTTCAAATCGATCTGCAATCAAAACACAAAATCACATTAAATTAATAAACAAAGAAGCCAATGCTTGCTCTAAGATAAATAAATGTTAGCCTATTTATTTAAAAAAAAAAAAAAAAGATTTTCTCTGTAGGCTATTTAATGAATATCTAAATCTATTGTCATACACACAAACATAGACACAATAGCTGCTCATCTTATCAGAATTATAAAAATAAAACTCGATAATTCTTTTTAGATAAATCATCAACTAATTCAAAATAATCACAATCACATGATTTTATCCTAGTATTAGAATTTGATCAATAGAATGCAAAATAATAAGGTCATTTTTTAAATAATTGTTTTTTCTTGGGGTAGAGAAAGTCCTAAGTAAAATTATCAAAAATATAAATAAATTCGTTTTAAAGAGCATCTAAAAAATAATTGATTTTTGAGTTTTAATCAAAATCGTTGGAGTGAATTTTGAGAAAATCAAAAAAAAAAAAAAAAAAAAAACTGAAAAAATACATCAGTCAAGTACTCTTTGGCCGATTTTGTTCAAAAGCTCCGGGTCACGTGACCTAACTTAAATATAAAATTTCAATCTCCTGGCTTTTTTCCTTCTTGAGAATTTTGTTCACAGACAGACAGATCTAGACATCGAATTTTTGACATAAAACCAATAGGCCCTACTTTTTCTTTATATATGTAAATATACTGGTATATATATAATAGCGGAGTGTGCGTCCGTCCTTCTGTCACGCTCTGTTTGACCAACTGCAAACTGAAACGAAATTTTGCAGACTTATAGAGGACGTTATGGAGAGTCCCGGAAAAATACTTCCTATAACTTTTTAAGTTATTATAAAGTTACGATTTCTCCAATAGGAAATGTATAGAGAAATATTAAATAGAAGAATTTCGATGGCTGAGTGTTAATTATTAGAATTAGGAAGATGTATGCCAGCCAGCAAGTGATAAAGAAACTATTTGATTACCGTCGACGTTTCGGGATCACGTCGATCCCATCTTCAGGACCTACGGTCATCAAAACATTTTTATTTGGTTGTAATCGTATGAACCAAAATTGCATCTTTCTAAGCAACAATAACAGTTTATCGTAAACATTTTGTTTTTTACAAAAAATACTTGTAAAAATTGTTTGTAATTTGCTGAATTAACACCAAATAAAAATGTTTTAATGACCGTAGGTCCTGAAGATGGGATCGACGTGATCCCGAAACGTCGACGATAATCAAATAGTTTTTTTTACCACTTGCTGGCTGCCATACATCTTCCTAATCCTAATAATAGAGAAATATTTAAGAATTCTTTGCAGTTGTGTATTCTATGAATGTAAACAAATCCTCAAGTAAGCACTGGATTAGAATACGCAGTAATGATAATTTTCTTGCCCTCTGGCTTGGTGTAGTTGGTAGCCCGCCTGCCTACTATACCAAGGGTCGAGGGTTCGGAACCCAGGCAGTCCGATAATTTTATTTAAGCCATTTGGATACCATATAGAGGTAAGAGAAAGTAAAAAAAAAATCATGAAAATCCGTCAAGGAGTGTCGGAGTTAAAGCAAAATTTAATTAAATCTCACAATTATATTAAGGAAAGGATAACCAATAACTATTTGGACTATCGATTTCGGTCCGGTAAAATACAATTCGACAAAAAAAAAAAAAAACTGACATACCCGAGTAATTATACAACCTACAAATTAGACAAACATCATTCAAACTTTCTTTTCAAAATAAACACCTCTGACAGAAGAAAAATTTAACCCCGAATACAATAAAATACTCACAAAAGGTTCGAATAACGGATAACCATTAGAACATGAAAACAAACAAAAGATATACCTACCCCTCATATAATAAACACACACAAAAAATTCATTTCAATACCCTAACCAAAAAACAATCAACACAAAGCTAAAACAAACACTTCCAAGCCATTCAATTTCAATCTCACTTCGCGTTCCCCAATATGCTCATCAACGACAAGACACAACAGCCACAAACAAGCGGAATAAATCAAATCTCCTGCGACGGATGCCAATACAGCTCTGTAGGATTAATTACAACAACGACACGGACCTGATGATAGTACTTAGTACCGAAATCGCTAGTCCAGAGAATAAACAATTTTTTTTTTTAACACACACTTTTTTTCTCATTCACACTCACACCCACACACAGTCTTTTCGACAACTTACGCCATATAAGACTTTTACGATAACCATATATATCTATAGTGGGTCCAGGCATTCTTATTTAAGCCATTTGGTATTCAAATGGCTTAAATAAATTCATCCGAACCCTCGACCCTTGGTATAAAAGGCCAGCACGCTAGCCACTAGACCAAGCCCGAGGGCAATAAATAATTTCGAAATAATATTTTTTTGTTATTATTGTTTATCCTTCCTCCTTAAAATTATTATTCTATAATACAGTACAACAAAAAAAAATTTTTTTGACGTGACAACGTCTTACAAATCATGTGTCTATAGTGGCATGTTAGAGGGGCTTGCACGAAAAAGTTTATTGGCTTGAATAACTCCTCTGTCTTAAGAGGTATAATTATGAGAAATATACGGTTAGAAAGAATGAGTTTTCAGCTAAAGATTTCACCATTTATTTTTTTCCTATCATTTTATTTTACCGCGCTGCGGGAAATTCTAATTTGAAAGTTTAAACCCCTGTAGATTTTTTTGTGCATTTGAATTTAGAGCTATTCCTGGGATATATGGATGGGTAGCGCTGATTCCAAAAATGTCATAAGTCATAGCCTCATTAGCTCTAGTTTTAGAGATATAGAAAAAATAAAATTTTAGTAGAAAAGCGGCTATTCTAAATTTTCTGACTTTTATTCTTAAAAATATGCAAATTGTTGAAAAACATAGAAATGTAAAGTTTCAGCCCAATTGGAGATGGTTAAAGCAACACTGCTAAAAATTTAGAGATGTCGAAATTTTTCAATTTTTTTTAACTTTGTATACCCCTAATGGAGTTTTTACCCTCCCTAAATGATTTTTGGGAATCTAAAGAACTATAGAATATCGGAAATATATATTTTATGCATTCAGGGATGGTAAAAAATACTATTAAAAAACTACTAATAAAAAAAAAAAACTGAAAAATTTCGATCTTTCTAAACCTTTAGCTGTGTTTTGCACCACTAAATCACCGAAACTGTAACCGAAACCGAATATTCGGTCGGTTCCTACATATTATACATTTCCTATGGGAGAAATCGTAACTTGATGAATTAATAACTCAAAAATTGGAAGTACTAAGGACCAAAACGTATTTTTCCCAGAACCAGTTTTTTATGCTGAATACCTAGATGTAATTATTATTTTCCTACGACCTTTAGTTCAGCCCGTACTTTTTATGGGTACAGACGAACAGAGAGACAGACCGGAGTCTCTGCATTAGCTCTCTCCCCCTTAGTACTACGTACAGTGGGAGCTAAAATTAAAGCCAATTAATTAAAATAATTAAATCTCTCAAATGAAAAATAATAAAAATTTTAAATTTTAATTTTTAACTTTGCCCATCAACTGTAGGTTGGACAGGTAAAGTTAATGTAATCGTAAAAAAATCGAAATTTTTCTGAAGCTGCCAAAATGCGTTTTGAGGTCCCCTGAATCCATTTAAGAAGTTTTTGGAATGATGTCTGTGTGTGTGTGTGTGTATGTCTGTGGTAATTTTTTTCGTCAACGAAATCTCAAAAACTATTCATTCAATTGTTTTGAAATTTTGCACCCATAAACTAGGGGTAGAGGCCAAGAACTGAAAAGCTTTTGGTAAACATCGGACCATTCCCCTAATGGTCCCCCCCCTGGCTCTAGGGGGGGGGGACAAAAATTTTTTCTCACATAACCTATAGTTTTTTTTATATATTCAGAAACTAGACTTCCTCCCGAGTAAAATGATATATAATATGTAAAACATCGGACCATTAGGGGGGGCTCTAGGGGGGACAAATGTTTTTTTTCTTGAATAGTGGGTGGGCAAAGTTGTGCGCTCGGCTTAGTCCGACCCTTTATTTTTTTTCTTAGCGAGATCGGGGATGCGACTCTGATTCGATAATGAGAGACAAACTGACGGATACTCCGCCATTATATACCGTGTATAGATGATCCCCCTTAAGATAAGAGGGTGGAAATTTTTAATAAGCCAGATATGTATCTTTGATATCATATTATTTGCCTGAAATGAGTTGACTGGACGAAGGCAAAGAGGTAGTGAATTTGGTACAAGTGCGATATATCATTTTACTCAGAAAAAGGGCAAAATTTTTATTTATAAAAAAAAACACTATACTGTATAATTCTTGCTCAAGGGCCCACATCTTGTGGGTACGTGGATGGCGACCACGAGCTGCCCGAGCTGGGACAGGCAGTCCTTCATTTTCTCTAAATGTCTGTCTCTTCCTTCCTCTTTTCATCGTGCGACAGGCCGGACTGTCCTATTTCTTCCGGTCGTAAAAACGTATGATAGGGTTGGAGGGAAAGAGTGCGGTCCGCCGACCCCGCATCGCGGGACAAGGCGAGGAGAGAAGAAGAAGAAGACTATACTGTATAATTCAAAGGAGAGGGAGGCGCAATACTTTTTAAATTTTCTCGACATTTAGCACCTAAAATTTCAAAATAATTATTTTTAATTTCATTCTAAACTCGCGTTAATTTTAATTTAAACAACGAGCGACCTAAGCCAAAATGTTTAATTTTAAATTGCCTTATAAATAATCTCATAATCATTTTTATTAGGCATTGTAGCTAGTATATTAAATTTTGGTTGGAAGGAATTTTATTGTGAGTGTATGATTAAAAATAAAATGTGTGCATGCATTCAAATTTGAAATCATAAAATAAATGCTATAATTAGATGATGTGGTAAAGCAAAGCAAACGAAACCACTTCAGATCTGCTTTATGACTCATTTGGATCTCAAGAGAGGAATTTTAGGTGGACCAGTTATTGTTGTTGTTGTTGTTGTTGTATAAATAAATATAGATGAAATTGAAAAGAAATCATTACAAAGAGCGAATGATTATTTGGAGAGAGAGAGAGAGGTTAGTAAGCCCCTTGACTTGGCTACATGCCGTCTTCGTCTTCTCTCTCGATATTATATAAGAGCCAGTTGTTTTGTTGAAGGTGGTGGCTGGCTAATGGATGGCTGTTTGCCATATTTAAACGAAATTGTCATCTCGAAAATTTGAAATATCTGTATTCTTTGGGAAAATTTAGAAAAGGGCACTAAGACCTTGGACAGTGGAAAATTTTGAGAGTGAATCGACAAATAAACAACAAAGAAAAAAAAATATTCCCTCTAACGGTCCAAGGGGTTGCCAAAAAATAAGTCCTTGGCATTATGAATACAAAATTTCCACCCAAATGGATAACTATTGTTTGAATTAAAGCAAATAAAAGAGGAATCAAACTTCCAAGCTCTTGGACAGGGGGGTGGGGTAAAGGGGGTAATTACCCCCTCCCCGAGATTTGAAAAAAATACCTTTTTTCGCAAAAAAATTTATTTTAAACGTAAAATTTTAAAAATTAATACTTAAAAATTTGATTTGTATTTATATTCTGGCAAACAAGTACAGAATGTGCCTTTAAATTACCGAAATTAA
Organism: Euborellia annulipes; assembly: GCA_023213315.1. Classification (NCBI taxonomy): domain Eukaryota; kingdom Metazoa; phylum Arthropoda; class Insecta; order Dermaptera; family Anisolabididae; genus Euborellia; species Euborellia annulipes. The sequence goes on from JAKCPI010026991.1 coordinate 8,260, forward strand.
GAAAAAATATGTGTGCTGTGCGACGAGTCACACCAGATTACCCCCCCCCCCCCCGAGAAACACCTCTGGATCCGCCCTTATCTTCAGAGCAGGATAGAAGTCTTTTAATGAGTAAATAAGAAATTATATATAATATTTAAGATATTATATGTATATATCGCGTAGGTAAGCCGCGAAACGGAAATTTATACAATTAGATATTACTTCATGTACCCGAAAAAAGATGTAAGGGGGTGCCCTAAGGGCACACTGAGCGCAAATCGGTGGATCCGTGGTTCGACTCCCGGCGGCACCCCCTTACATCGTTTTTCGGGTACATGAAGTAATATCTAATTGTATCTTTTAATGAGGTTGGTCAACTCTTTTACGTCTCGTCTCACTCCTCACTTGAATGCTCGTCTTCCTCTCCTCTCTTCATGCAAAAGTTCGAGGATCGCCAAAGAACTATATCCTGCACTGAAGGCGTTAGGCCGGCCCCAAATATTTGCAAATATATGTTATAAGGCGATTCCTGTTTTATTTCTCCCGTTAAATCATCATTCACAATTCATATTTCATTATCTGTTTACATTCATTTCGTTGTTGTATACAGGGTGTAAATTAGTGACGAATGTTATATGTTATAAATAGGGCTCGGATTTCGCCCTATTTGCCTTTTTTAATTTATGGCTTAAAATTTAGGCCAATATGATATGTATACGTTTCATGAAATTCTGAATAAAATAAGAGGCATTTTTTAGTGCCTATAATGCCTATTTTGGCCGATTCTGGGTTTCGGTGCCTATTTCATCTATAAATGCCTTTTTTAGTGCCTATTTGAAGTTCAAATAGCCAATTCCAATTTTTTACGAGCTATACATAGCCTAAATTTAATATTTTTTGAATTATCAAGAAAATATTTCAAGGGGGTAAAAGGGGTAATTACCCCCCCCCCCCGAGATTTGAAAAAAAAAATACTTTTTTAGAAAAAAAATAATTTATTTTTAATGTAAAATTTTAAAAATTAGTACTTAAAAATTTGATTTGTATTTATATTCTGGCAAACAAGTACAGAATGCGCCTTTAAATTACCGAAATTAAGAAAAGATTGTGTGCTGTGCGACCAGTCACACCAGAATACCAAAAATAAGATATCAATTTTTAATATTTTTTTATATTATTTCTTAAATAATGCCTTTTAATGCCTATTTTTAAAATAAATGCCTTTTTAAGTGCCTATTTTAATAATTTTTAGTGCTTAGTTGCCTGCCTATTTTAAAGATTTTCAGTGCCTATAAATCCGAGCCCTAGTTATAAAGCAGCAAAAGAGAGTGATTTGCTGTGTCCCTCAGAGTACTTTTGTCCCCACCCCTTCTGATTTCTTTTTAATATTATTTTATTCTATTAATGAATTCAGGGGACGTAATTCTAACAAGGGCGGATACAGAGGTGTTTCTCGGGGGGGGGGGGTAATCTGGTGTGACTGCACAGCACACAATTTTTTCTTTTCGGTAATTTAAAGGCGGATTTGTTTGCCAGAATATAAATACAAATCAAATTTTTTAAGTACTAATTTTTAAAATTTTACATTAAAAATTAATTACCCCATTTACCCCCCCTCCCCTCTTGTATTCGCCCTTGATTTCTAATAAGAATATTTATAAAAAAAAAAATATAAAAATTATGAAAGTATAGCCTACAAAGAATGAATTTTTTTCGAAAATTCAAGTAAAATATTGTTTGCTCCTCCACCTCCCCCTTCCCTAAGCAAAAGTTGAAATAAAGCTTTCATTTCAAGTGTCACTTTTCAAAAAAAAAAGTTATTAATTTTATTTTTAATTTTTTATGCCTAAATATTATTTTTGAAAAATGTATGTTACTTTAAAATGAAAACACATTAATTTCGCATTTTTCGATGCTCTATATTCGTTACTAATCTGGTGACAAAGGTCGCAGGCGACATTGAATTGACTACCAATCAATTGAAATAAATAGGGACGGGGTCTAAATCGCCTAAGATGCCGAAAAAACCTTAAAAATAAAAATAAAATATTCGTTACTAATTTTGTTACACGCTGTATCTGTAAATTTTCTAACTATAGGCTCATTTGGTAAATTGTATCCTGAAGATGGTTGAATATCTGACACAAACTTCGGTTTGATAAACGAAATAAGCCTATTCCTGTATTTTTGATTGAATTAACTAAATTCTATAATTCAAAGAACTTGCCCCGAGAAATGTCCTTCGGTAACGATCGGTATTTGGTATTTAAATATGTACACCAAAACTCCCAAATGGCCTCATAAACCGAAAAAAAAAGTGTGGCACAATGGACAATAACTCACCTCTAGGGGTTTTTGACAAAAAGGACCTTAAAAGGTCGAATATTAATCAAAATCGTTAGGAGCAATTTTGAGGGCATAGAAACAAAAATCTGACCTTTACCGAATGCTTGAGAAAGTTGTCCGTTTTTATTATTTTATCGACAAATTGATTGATGGTAATGTAATTTGTAAAAAAAAAAAAAATAAAAATAAATAAATCAATGTTTACAAGGAAATAATAAGGTAGAAAAGAGTGAGTGAGCGATCTAATTATATAAACAAATAAACGGAAGGTTAAAAATAAAAAGAGCTTAATTGAGGACTAATGAAAAGACACTTGTAGATATGATTAAACAAACGAATAGGGAGGGTAGCGAATACGAAATACTGTGTACTATCAGTTGCTCTAATTCCAGCCTTTTTATTATGAGATCTTCTTATTTAATTGGATAATTTCCTCCTCCTCCCCCTCCTCCTTCATTTTGATCAAATTTGATGAGATGTATGCCCTAGAGGAAATTAAACGCATATCTAACAAGTAAGGATAACTCGAAAACAAGGAGACTGATAAGAAGACAGACAGAGAGAGAGAGAGAATATGCCATCCATATAATGACAAGGACAAAACAAAGTAAACATCTTAAATGTTCTGCTAACTTTAATTCCATTATTAGCCGACATTGTAGAGAACTTGAGAGTATTGTCAAAACTTTTCTATTAAGTTGTTACAAAATTAATAAACTTTGTTTGGTATATCAATGAGAAAAGATTTGCGAATAGCCTTATCACATTTATTTGTCTTATCAAAGGCGATTTTCTAATAGGGTGCCGAAAAAAATAGCGCCTCTTAAAAACACACAAAAAAATTGGCGGTGTCGTCTACTGATTTTACTTTTGACTTTTAGAGCGGGCGCTGGAGGTAGTTGAGTATGCAAAATCTGAGGACCGAATTCTGTCAATGGATTTGGGCTAAGAATAGCTCCCAGAATAAGGATCCGCCCGGGCCAATTTTTTTTTTTTACCCCCACCCCTCTTATTTCCATAGGGAAATCAATGGAATGCATGCTAAGATAATGTGAAGACTTGCAATTATGGTCAAATTCGAATACTTAAAACCTCAAACGCCTAGGGCGGGCAAGTGTATTGCCAATTTGGGATATTTGTATTTTTTAGATGCTCTTTAAAATGTATATTCCCATTTTGCCCTTGGAATCTTTGGAAGCACACTTTATTCTTGTACTTCATAAGAACACGCCACCCTGCCCACCATTGGTACTTATTACCCTGAAGACAATGGCATATATCGCATTTTTCGTTCTTTAAATATTTGTGTACAGACAAACAGACAGAACATTTTGCGGGACCCACTTTTTTGGACTCTTGGACCTCAAAACGTGTATTTCCATCAAAATCTCGACATCGGATTTTTGACATGAATCCAATACTCTCTTGCTCTATATATAAACATATATAGAGGTAAGAGAAAGTAATTGTTATTATAATTATTAAAATTTCATTTATTTTTTTTAATATTATATATATTTAATTGAGACATCAATATTTATTTAATATTTCATTTAAAGAAATAAAAAAAAAAATTTACTTATACAACAATTTTTATTTATTTTCATTTGAGAGTTATAAAGAATTAAATCGCTGTAATTTTACTTTCTCTTGCCTATATGTAGGGCTGGACGGTAATGGATTTTCATTACCGACCTCGATAATGAAAAAAAAAACCGGTTTTTCTCGAAAGTCGGTAAAAATTTTTTACCGCCCGCGGAACCAAAGTTTGCCGCCGCGGAACATTTTTTTTTTTTGCCGGAACCAAAATTTTTCCCAGGCCGAAAAAATATTTTACCTTTTTTTTAGAGAGCCAATTTTTTGCCGAAACATTTTTTTCCCCCGCGGAACCAAAATTTTTCCCCGGCCGGAAAAATATTTTACCTTTTTTTAGAGAGCCAATTTTTGCCGAAATCATTTTTTTCCCCCACGGAATGCCAATTTTTTGCCGAAACATTTTTTCCCTCCCGCGGAACCAAAATTTTCCCCAGGGCGAAAAAATATTTTACCTTTTTTTTTAGAGAGCCAATTTTTTGCCGAAACATTTTTTTTTCTCGCGGAACCAAAATTTTTTACCGCCCGAAAAAATAGGTTTTTACCGACTTCTCGGAAAAAAAACCGAGTTTTTATCGAATTAGATGGTTCGTTACCGCGTTTTCGGTAAAATTCAATTTTTACCGGTTTTACCGGTAAACCGGTTTACCGTCCAGATCTGCTTCAAAATTTTATTTTATACGTATTTCTGATAGTGATTAATAACATATTAAAAAATTAGCTTTTTAATCTACCAAAGTGCTTTAATGTCCGAACAACCTTAAGTAGAAATGTAAATATTGAATTCATGTCAAAAATTCGATGTGGAAATTTTGATAGATATACACGTTTTTGCGGTCCCCTGATGGACAGTGGGCCCCGTTTTTTGAACAAAATCGGCCATAGGAAGTACTAGTACAGTACTTTTTAAGTTTTTTTCGCACAAACTAAATTTGTTTTAATTAAAATTCAAAAATCAATTATTTTTTAGATGCTCTTCAAAATGTATATTCTCATTTTGCCATTGAAATCTTTTGAAGACGACTTTACTGTTTTGTTTTTTTTTTTTTTTTTTTTTAAAAAAAAATTCCCCTTTTTCTCCTTCCCCCCCCCCAACCAACACACGAATTCCACAGGCCTTTTGGCCACCTTGGCCCTTTTAGGACTTTAACGGATTTCGTTATTTTTTATTTTTAAAAATTGGGAGTCCGGGCTTTCTTTTATCAACCTTTTATTCTACTAATTTCTTTTATATAATCGGAGGGCTTGGGGAAGGAACCCCCGAGGAGGTATGAGGTTTGCACGCTAACCTCTACACCACCCCCCGGGCGCTACTGTTTTGCTTCAAAGGAAAGATAGGAAAAATGGTTGCCATGGAAAAAAAAAATATAAATATTTTCCCATTTACATCCCGAATTCAAATGTACCGTACTGTCGGAAACTTAAATACCAAGTATGTGTCGACACAAAAAAAATCTGGGTGTCGCACGCACAGAACACTTTCTATTCTTTTATTACTTTCTCTTACCCTATATATGAAATATATTTTAAAAAAAAAATGAAATCATTAAAAAATATTTCACTCGTGCGATATTTGTTTCTCCATTCTTTTCACTTAGCTTTTGCAAATCGATCTCAATTTGTGTATTTGCATATCGTAATTGATTGTTGCAGGTTAGCATCCGTTATGTCTGAGCGTGTTTTGTGTTTGGTCTTGTTTGAATATATGAATGCACAAATAATGTATGTTTTTTAATACATTGGTTTTCACTATTTTGAAATAAATATATTTTGTAAAAAGTGTGATGAATCTTGCGGCGTCGTGGTTTGGTCACCCCTGCTATATACTATCCCTCAATAATGCATCTGGACAGTGAAGCTTTTAAATATCCATTTCTAAAGATTTTGTATAAAAAATTCAATTTCAAATACGAATTGAATTTTTTGCTTTAATTTTCTATTTCTGAACTTCTCAATTACAGAGAGACATAAAACCTTGAAAATTTTCACGGCCGTGGGATTTGAACCCGAGTCGTAGAACTCAAAATTCGAAATCCGCAGCTTATCCGATCAGCCATGAGCCTCCATAATTAATTTCTAATGAATTATGATCAATCAATATTTTTGTTTCATTAAACACCTGGTTTCAAAATCTGAAACTTTTGAGGAGAAAAAAACATCTATTTAAGTTTAAGAATAATTCATAAATAGAATAAAATAATATTTTTTTCCGGGGAAAAATCCATAACGTTTCGAGTCTTAAATTCCAGAATCATCTTCAGCCTTTTTTGATTGAAAAATTGTT
>JAKCPI010026992.1:0-35009 GCA_023213315.1 Euborellia annulipes
ATTCGTCATATATATTTAATTTCAACTTCCCTATGTCAATTTTATATCACAATTTAATATAAAAGGATTTAATGATTTTTTGCGTGATTTGCCCCAATATTCCAACCAGTGGATTTCTCACTAATCATTTAAGTGAATTTTGTTATCTGTTCACTATTTAGTAGTAGTATAATTTTAAATAGTGAATATTAACTATTGAATGCCCTCGGGGCTTGGTGTAGAGGTTAGCGTGCTAACCTCGTATACCAAACGTCGCGTGTTCTGATCCCAGGCAGTCCGATGATTTTATTTAAGCCAATTGGATACCAAATGGCTTAAATAAGAATGCCTGGACCCTAAATAATATACATTCATAACGGTTATCGTAAATGTCTTATATGGCCTGAGTTGCCGAAAAGACAGTGTGAATGAGAAAAAAGTGCAATGTTTAAAAAAAAAAAAAAAGAGATTTTCACTATTTTGATTTTAGAGAGTAGCTCTTTCCGTTCTTGTGATATTTTGTTCACAGACAGACCATGTCATAAAAACCACTTTTTTGGATTTAGGAGACCTCAAAACGTGAATATCCGTCAAAATCTCGACATCGAATTTTTGACATGAATCCAATACTTTCTCTCTCTATATATAATAACATATATAGAGGTAAGAGAAAGTAAAAACGAATTCCATATGATTTGGCGATTCATGATATATGTGTTCAACATTTTAGTCAAGAGTTCATGGCTCTGAAGAAGGCAGTGTTGTTGCCGAAACAAGTCTAATAGCGCATGCCTGTCAGCCAAGCCATAATACTCTGCAAAATAAATCAAGATAATTTTTTGAAAAATTGTTTTGTCTTCATTGAATTAACACCTTCTACAGTCCAAGAATGAATCTACTATTTTATGTGTATTTCAATTGCTCAGTTACTGGACTAAACTAAAAGTTGGGCCGAATAAAGTCTATTTTCTTCACCTTCCTGTAAACTAAAAGTTTCGTTTAAAAATTAATATCAATTTAAACAATGTTACAAATTATAAATAAGACACTAGGAGGCATGGTTCAAGTTTCTATTGGTAAATGGCCTCAGATGTCGAAAAAGACAAAAAACAGAAGCTATTTTTTCCTAACTACAACCCAAGACAATTTAAACCATATTCCATCAACGAAATTATCAAAATAAAAGAAAAATAATCGTAATGTCTCTCCCTTAGATCATTTAGAGTGACAAAAATCGTTCAATTAAAATTAACGGCCATCTGATTTTGTCATTAAATTCATTTTGACACAACGTAAATTGAATCCAAATAAAAAGAACAATCAGAGAGCAATCGATCGCTAATCGGAACTATTTATTGCAAAGTAGATTCCGTTCATCATAATATTCAGATTATTTGAATTTATATTTATTATTTAACCAGAGATGAGAGAGAGAGAGAGAGAGATATGGATCCTCTAATAATAGCAAAAGGAAATCATAAATTTAACAAAAATCTTTTTACATATATTAATTTAAATGAAGAGATCAAAAATTTCTTGTGGATGGGCGATCTACATCAAAAGTTGTGTCTCTCGAAATCACAGATGCCCACAATTTTCGCCTCAGATGGATCTTGTAATTTGTAGATGATTGTTTAAATATGCAATAAATTAAGTAGACAGGAAAAGAAGATACTGCAGCTAGTTGTATTTCGTTGTTTATTTATTTCTCATCATGTTGACGTTTCGATACCGGCCGGGATCATTTTCAAAACAGATAAGAGTTCATATATATATATATATGTGATATTATATAATTAAATCAAATATTTTGGCAGAACTTATAGTAAGATATCTATTACCGTATTTCATCGATTCTAAGACGCACTTTTTTTCAAAAATAATCTTTTCCAAAATGAGGTGCGTCTTAAAATCGATGGCGTCATACAATCGCTGTCAATGAGCAGTATACTCGAAATGAGATAAAAGACGCCTTGGTATTTTCCGATAACCTACTACCGCTTACACCATCCGGCAAGATTAAAAAAGCACCTTCATCAAAAGTCGCTAAGTGGGCCTCAAATGCATGGCATAAAATACCAGAAGTAAACTTAAATTCATTTTGTTCAATTTATTTCAATTTAACACCTTAAAAAAAATTTTTTTCTCAAAAATTTCCAAAATTCTCAAAATATTTTTATGAAAAACTAGACTGCGTCTTAGATTCGATGGCGTCTTAGAATTGATGAAATACGGTAATATAAATAAATATTATATTAGTTCAAATACAATTTTGTGTCTTGCGAAGTGACCATTGTCTCTCTTGACTGTTTTTTTTTTTTTTTAATTGTATTTGAACTAATATAATAATTTATTTATATTAATAGATATCTTTGCTTTAAGTACTGGAAAAATATATGATTGAGTTATATAATATGAACACTCATCTGTTCTGAGAGTGATTCCGACCGGAATCGAAACGTCAACATGATGAGAAATCAATAAACAACAAAATACAACTAGCTGCAGTCTCTTCTTTTCCTGATTAAACTACCAGATAGGGCTGGACGGTAATGGATTTTCATTACCCACCTCATAATAAAAAAAAAACCGGTTTTTTTGAAGGTGGTAAAAATTTTTTTCCCCCCCCCCGGAGATGGTGTCGCCCGGCGACATTTTTTTTTTTCAAAAAAATCCCCCTCCTTTCAAAAAAAAATCTTTTTTTTTTTTTAGACACCTTTTTTTTTCCCCGCCGACATTTTTTTTCCCCCAAAAAAATTTTTTTTTCCAAAAAAAAAATTTTTTTTTTTTTTTTTTAAAAAAAAAAATTTTTTTTTATGGAAGTTGGGTTTTGTTTTTTTTTTTTAGAAAAAAAAAATTTTTTTTTTTCGTCCTTCCCACTACCAGATATAAGCCCTACGTATTTGAGAATATTTCTGATTTTCTCGCACTATTTAATTTCATTTATGGGAAATAGAAATTTTTTTTTTTGGTTACGATTCAAATTATCTAGACATATTTACTTATTTATTTTTTTTTAACACTCACACTTTTTTCTCATTCACACAGTCTTTTCGGCAACTCAGGGCATATAAGAATTTTACGATAACCGTTATTGAATATTGAATATACACCCCCCCCCCCCACCCATGTGATTATTTCATTGTTTTTAAAAAAATATTATATATTTTTTAATGGAAACTTTGATGGTCCAAACCTAGAAAATTTCCAATAAAGATTTTCATTTTCTTTTATAAAAACAATGAAATAATCACAAGTAGAAAACGCATGGGTGGGTCTTAATATTGTCCCTCACTGTACGTAATTCCAACTAGAGCCTACGGTTAGTAGGTTAAATTTAATTTTAATGAGATTTTCTCAATTTTCAATAAGAAAAAGGATTAAATTGTTTACACTTAAAAGATTAAGGTTGGACACCCTGTAGAAACAAATCTGATCCAACTAAAAGGGGCTATTGTTGTTTTTGTTCAGCAGAGCAGATTAGAATCTCCTCAATTTATTTATTTCTTTCTTCCTTGTAGTTTAATGCTTAATTTACTTAAAAACCAAACATAGAATAAATAAATTGGTTTTCTTTTAGTCAAAAAGTAATGTTGCACTGTGTTACGTACTTAAGGGGGTTCAGGAGCGACGTCTAAACGTACTTTAAAAAAAACTAGACTATTATAAGGAATTTTTCAATGCGTTTTTTTTAAATGAATTAAATTCATAAGAGATTATTGGGACATCGAGCTATAATTTTTTTAATGACTTATAAAAAAATTATCGTAATTAATTTTTTTGTTATCAAGCAAATACAAAAAAACAATCTGTCCCAATAATCTTTAATTTTTTTTAAATTTAAAAATGAATTTATTGTTATTATTAATCACATATTAATTAAGAAATTTTTAAAATAAGCTTAGATGATTTATTTAAAAATCAAATGTCAAATTAGTTCAGCATTCTTGCAATAGATGGCAGGCTAGTCTAACAGCCGATATAGTATTAGCCTATATCTGGCCTATATTTATATATTTTTATGCTTTTATAAAAGATACATAATATATAATAAATATTATAAAGTATTTAGTGTTAAAAGATAAATGAAAATCAACCAAATGCATTAAATATTATTAGCTACCATTCTGACAATCTCTTGGCTAATTTTTGATTTACTTGATTTTTTGGGTATACTTTTTATGACACATAACGCCCTCTTATCGGGAAAAACATGCGTAACTACTTCGCTCCTGTTCCGCCTTAAGAAAATATAGGAATACGATACATTATTTTTGAAGAGAATAATTGATTATTGTTATATTAATCCCTCTCCACTTGACCCTCCAATTGCGAGGGAGAGGGAAGCAAGCAAGCAAGGCAAGCCCTTTGCTGTCCTCAGCATCTAGTAAATATAATCTACAATCCAATCTCTATAGATTGACGGTAATTAGTTATTGATTAACACGGGTCCTTACAAGCTTGAATGCCATTCGAGGCAAAGCTTAATCCCAACCCAACAGATAGATGTCCTTAATACAAGGTGAAGATGCCTTCCGGCTTGAACAAAGCTAGAATATTAATTATTTCATTTTTCTTAATTTACTAGTATCCAAATAAATAAGAAAAATTTTAGAAAACCGAAAATCTAAACTCTGAGAGCAGAATTCAAAGTATTTTTAGTACTTGAAGCTTAATGAGTGATGACCCAAATTCCTCAACTAGGGAGTTTCGGTCAGTATTTTTATTACAACGTTATTAACTTGCTTTCCTGTTTTTTTTTCCGAGAAATCTGCCAATCAAAATTACGACCACTTCTAGTTAATCTAGAGCTTTGAAATTTTTTATACAAATGTAATTCCCGTGACAATGCCATATTTGATATGTCTCATCTTTGTCTTTTCTTCTTCTATTCTCGCCTTTTTCCCGCGATGCGGGGTCGGCGGACCTCACTTTTTCCCTCCAACCCTATCATGCGTTTTTGCGACCGGAAGAAATAGAACAGGCCGGCCCGTCGCACGGTCTGACGCCTGTTGAAAAGAGGAAAGAAGAGACAGACATACAAAGAACTGAAGGACTGCCTGTCCCAGCTCGGGCAGCTTCGTTGTCGCCATCCACGTAGCTACAAGATGTGGGCCCCTGAGCAAATACCAGGTCATCTTTGTATCTCAATTAATTTATTCCTCCATCCCGAGGATGGGGGGGGAGGGCTGTGACTGGGATGGAGTCAGTCAAGGAAAAATAAAAAGTAGAATTTAGCTATCACGCTCTTCCTCGGAACTTGTGGTCTCAACAATTACACTTTTAATATAAACTAGTCGCAACTGCTGCTTAGCTCCTCCCACTGCTCCATGTCATATACTTGGAAAGCTGACTCACAGAGCAACTACCTGCCTCTCTAATTTCCAAAAGAACTTGTCTATTTTGTGTTCCCATATTGATTATAATTAATTTTCCAAAATATTTAAGAGATTCAAATTATTACTACGTTATTTACTATATGTGTACTTAATTTCAAATATATTCAGTGAAGATTGTGAATTTCTATAGAGCATACATGATCAAGACTTCCATCGATGCGATGTTGTCTCCTCAGCTTCCACCACATTTGTTGCCAGGCCAGACTTTGATCGGAATGTTCTACCGCAGAATGTACAAGAATATTGAGAAGGATTGCTCTGGGTTTGCGGTGCAGGTTTCGTTGTACTGGAATGTGCGTCTGGTGACGGTGGTTGGTTGGGTCGTGGGAGAACAGCAGGAGTTGGACGACTTGTTCTAATAGGCTTGAAATGATTGTCTGTGATGTTAAATTCATGTTTATGCTTGTTTAGGAGATGGCTCGAAACACCGGATTTAGAACGCACAGTGTGGACAGTTCAGGGCATCAGGTTTGGCTGGAGCAGGAGGAATGAGATCTTTGTGTGCCTGTGAGACATGGGAATTGACGTATTGACGGCCTTTCCTTCCATCCTGACTGAAGTTACATACTTGACAGGACCATGTCTTCATGTATTTCTTTTCTTCTCCGGGACCTGCTTCTGGTTATGGGATTCTCGCACTTTCTCGTTTATTGCTCTGCGTCACAGGTTTCTATCTTTCGCCAAGTTGTTGGATTTATTCCGACAGCTTTTAGGTCATCTTTAATAATATCGGACCATCTTTTCTTGGGTTTGCTCCTGAGTCTTTTACCCGTTGTTAGTTCGGAGAAGGCGACTTGAAATGGAATTCTCCAATCTACTAATATGTCCAGCCCATCTGAGTCGTCTGATTTTGATAAGGTTAACGATGTCGAGTTCGTTGGCTTGCCGAAGGATTTCTTCGTTCGGTACCCGATCTTCCCATTTGATATTCAATATTTTTCTTAGACATCTTTGATGAAAGGCGTTCAGTTTTCTTAGGTGTTTGTCAAGCAGAGTTGGACTCTGCTACATTCATACATTTTCCCATTTATTTGTAGCGAGTATTTGATGATTGAGAGTCCTAATGAAAAAAAAATCCGAGATGTTGATGTTATATATATCGTAGAATGAAATAATATTTACTTTATTTAACTTATTGCCACATATCAAAGAGATCTCTTGAAAAATAATGATTTTTTTTATTGTAAATTTGACTGGTGATCATTTGAAAATAAATCGCCCCTCTTGAAAAGTCAGCCCGAGGGAATTCGTACGTTTATATATTGTAGTTTATATATATATATAAATATCTCGCAATATATTATACATATTTTAGGCTGAATAATTCGTATAATTATTATTGGAATTGCACTTAAATAATCTGGCAGGTTGGAATTGTAAATCATGATTTGAACTGATGTGATTTAATACTAGTTATAGCTACAATCAATGCATTAGTTAGTTTGTAAAAAAAAAAGAGAGAGAGCGAAGGGGTTGGAGGTGATGTCTGCATCGGCGAGAGAGGAGGGATGCATCATTTGGGATGCATCGGGGGATGTTGCTTTTGGTGCACCCCCGCCCCCGCCCATCCAGGGGTTATCTGACCGCGTTGTTTTAGCAATCAATCACCAAGATAGAATCTATTATATTATCAACAAATCCAATTCCAGTTTTATTTTAATTAATATTCAAACGTTAGAATTAATTGCGCATATTTCTACAAACCAATTTACATACGGAAAAATAATTGACAGTGATGCACTGTGTGTGAGGGTGGGTTGGGGGTGGGGTGGGGGTGGGAGTATCAGGGTTGCCAATATTGTCACCTGCACCCTCTAAAATAAATATATAGCAGCAAACTTGTTTAATGTGTCTGTCACTTTTTCATTGGGAATATTTAATATTGAACGCGAGAAATGGAATGGTAATTGTAGAATTCTTATTGAAAGTTTAAAGAAAAGAAATAAAATGTTTGCTTAATTTTTTCATTTGTCTTAAAAATCTTTGGATAAATATACAAAAAAAGGCTACTGCTGCATTTTTTGTGCCAAAAACTTGCCCGGACTGCCAGTGTTCCGGCCCAAAATTAAGAAGTGGAGTATTTCATGCCACATGAGTAAAATTTTATATACTTTTTTTTAGGTGAAATTACGAGCCTGCTAATGATTCCAAAATAAGACCAAAATGTCAATTTTGACGTATTGTATAAATTTGGCCTGAAAGAATTCCTTTTTTCTTTTTTACTTTCTTCTACCTATATATGTTAATATTGGGTATATAAAAAGTATTACGATTTGAATTTTTCTCTGGATCATATACATATACTACATGGACTGAAAAATCCGTAGGATAACTAATAAAAACACATTTTTTTTGTCAAAATTTGACTTTGTTCATCAACATAGTTTCCTTCAAGAGCGATATAATCATCTCGATACCTTTTTTTACTGTTTTGTATAACTATTTATCTTTGACTTCAAAATACTTCAGTTTCGGCGATAACCTCTTCATTGCAGCCAAATCCCTTTTTCGATATTTTGTGAACTAGGGATAGGAGGGGGTTGAAACATTCTCAGATTTTGTATATTCAATTTTGGAAATAGCAGCCATATTCTTTATTAATATAATTAGGGTCCGACCGAAACAATATTTTCAGCCGAAACCGAAACTGAATTTCAGCCTCAATCTTAGTTTCGGCCGAAACCGTAACCGAAACCGAATATTCGGTCGGTTCCTAAATATAATATATTGAAAGTTGCAGATTTTATAGCTGGAGAAAATAAATAGAATAGCAGCTAATTAATATTTCATTTATTAACGTCCACCCAGGCTGACGTTTCGGTCTTGATTAATATCATCCACAAGCTCTCACACTCTGAAGATGGTCGAGATCGAAACGTCCGGCTAGTGGACCGTAATAAATGAAATAACCAATAGCTGCTATTCTTTTTATTTCCCCATTATAATGTATATTCATTTGAAATTATTTCCCCCACCCCTTGGAAGCGGTTTTTGTTCTGTTTCGCCGTATTTTTGTCAATGATATTAAAATAAATCTAGAAAGGCTTTAATTAACGTTTGATTTCGTTTTATTATTGTTTACAAAGAGACCACAGGTGTGCTTTGCATAAATAACTTATTGTTGCATCACGTTTCAATAATGGCCTCTTTGTTGTTAAATTAAATTGATTTCTATAAAAGGAATCCTCGAGTTGCATCTTAAATTAGTTTCAATCTGACAAGGGAGAGGAGAGATCGTGGACCATTATGGAACCGAAGGATAAGCAGCAGCCTAAATACCCCGGCCCGGCGCCCCAAATCGATAGATCCCGATAAGATCGATCCAGATAATTACTCGCATATGCAAATTTGGGGCTAATATCGGGACAATGGCCAAAAGGCAGCCGAGCGTTGATAAACGCTCGAGGTGGCCAGCAAGGGGCATCCTTCCGCTAAATGCATCCTTTATGCACTCCAAATCAGGTCAACTTGATGATCCCCAATCAAGATGGAGAGAGCTCAACCGAGAGGTCCCGGGCCCCTTTCTCGGGATCAGCTGCTGTGCTTATCGCAAGGTGTTTGCAAACATGCTTTTAGGGGTCTCTAAGACAAGCCACACACACACATTGATGATTCCCGATTACCTCACGGATTAGCAGAGCTGATAAATCAACGGGAAAACTTAAAATGCAATTCTACATTTCCTTTTTTCCTAGAATCACTTTTTATTTATGGAAAGTATTGTAATCGTATAATTTTAGGTTAATACATATATCACGAATCAGTTGTCTCTGTGTGAAGTCTTTTAGGAAAGAGAAATGCCCCCCCCCCAACACTATAACATTACGAGAGGCCGGAAAAAATATATTCTATATTTTATTCAGAGTTAAACTCTCATCTGCAAGCTTTAATTGAAACATTGTACACTCTAAAAAAAAATCTTAATTTTAGTGTGTTTTGGAATATTAAATTTACAAATTTCCCTTGTAAATGAAAACTACTATGCATTTGTCTATTAAATTTACAAATTTATGCGTTCAAATATATATAACAACTAAAAAAAAAAAAAAAAAAACATTTTAAAATTACAATTTCCTTCGAATTTAGAGTATGTATTGTAATTTTACATTCATTATGGTTATTTTCGTTAAATATATTTATTAATATGTTAATATTAATTTAATGTTATCCGAGGTGCAGTGGCGTAGTGAGCCTAACTCGCGCCCGGGGCACAATACCTTTTAGCGCCCCCCCATTCGAAAACCATATATTATATGTAAAACATACAAAATTATTATATTACACTGGCACTAAATTTAAAAGATAATATTTTATAATATATTATATTTTCCAGAAATCAATTATAATAAAATTTAAAATTATCCCGCAATTTTTTTGTTTTGCGGACCATTTGGCGCCCCTTTGTGAGTAGCGCCCGGGGCATCATGACCCCCCTTGCTCCCCCCTCGCTACGCCACTGCCGAGGTGATATGTTTTAATTTTTTATTGGGGAAATAACATACTTTATACATATCCTGAAGATGACTGGTACATTAATGTCGAAATACGCATAAAAGTAAAATTTTTCACTAATTTCTTCACTTGTCACTTGTCATCATCCTGTGTCAAACTCAATTAATACATGAGCCATTTTATACAATTGGTAAGATTCACACGGGGCACATCCCATTTACAAATTAAATGAAATCAATGATAATAATTATAAATGCTCAATTTTGACTATTGTCCTTTCATTTTATTTCTGATATTCAGGGGCCAAAAAAATTGATGCCAATTTGACACCACTGCCCTAGTGTATCATTTAATATTATTTAAATTAATATCAACTTTATACTGTACTTATTATATTCGTAAATACCTATAAATCTGAAACTTTAGAGATAGGCTTGGAGAGAGAGGTCTTTGTTCTTAAATGTTTTTCTTTCTTTTTGACTATATGAAAGAATTTCTCATTGTTATGAGGGCATGGATGAGAACCGAGAATACTTGAGCTTAAGCAGCCAGCATTTCTTTTTACTTTCCTCTTCAAGCGACAAACCATGCGATGTGCAAACTTCTTTCTTGATTCATCCCGGGCCCCCCCTCCTCAACACGCCCCTCCCGTCAAATCGATTCTAAAAAGTTAGACTTTTTAGAATCGAGTTGAAACTCTTTCAAGTCGATTAGAATCGATTCTCACTGGTCGACTTCGACTTTTTCCTTACAAGATGGTAATAAAGTTTGTAACCTTTTCATTGATTGACTTTCTTCTCTCTTTTAAAACCTACACATAACACACCAATCAACACGCTTTCTAAGATCGGTTAGTGAACATATGTGGCATTCTTAATTTCTCTATTTTAATGTTTTATTTTGATACTAACCTTTCATATTTTATTTTAATTTTCGGTGCCATATCACGTGCAATTTCAGGATTGAATATTCTTTTATAAAAATTATGAAAACAATATTTGTGTTTTTGTATTTAATAAAATGTTTAAATACTTAATAAATCTTATAAATAAATAAGTATATTAAAGGGGGGGGAGGGGTAAATAAGTATATTTAATATTTATTGAGTATCTCCTAAGCACGAATTATAGAGTTTTTAAAAAGTTGACTTTCAGTAATAATTAATCGATTCCAAGAATCGAAAATTATCAATTACAAATCGACTTTTCGAGCGCCTTTTCGATCCCTAATATTAAATAGGCCTATATTGATCTCTGATCGCCATAGAGACAACTTTTCTCCCGGGGAGTTGGGGGGGAGGGGCCCCGAATCTCCCTAATGGATCATATCAGGTTATTATTTAAATATTCTTGAAAGTAATAGGAAAAAAAAAGAAACTAGTTGAATTCACTTAAAAAGTTGTTTTGTTTAAATCGTATTATTATAATTAATTAAAGAATCTCAGCAAAAGCGGAATTTTTTTTTTCTTTTTTTTTCAATTACAATTTTCGTTTAAGATGATTTATATCATTTTAAAAGAGCGAAATAATTATATATGTTTAATAAAAACAGAACATTCTTTTTATTTAGTGGAACATCTTATCATTAGGAGACATTAAAATAAAACAAAAAAAAAATGATTAATTTGAGTGTTCTCAGTTTAATTAATTTTCTGAATCATTAAAATTCAAAGAGCAACAAAAATTTAGATTATAATCCTGGAAAAATGATTAAAAGCTGTTTAATAACATATCACCAAGTTATGAAAATTTTTTGTAGCTTTGTGCATGAATATTTTTGTCATTTTGTAGCCTCTCTCTCAATCATTAGTGTCAGAAGTGACGTTGAGCCAGGAGTAACTTTCATGTTGAGGTGGGTTCCTGTTTCCTTCCTCAGGAGGAGGCATCTCAAATAGAGTTGGATAATTTTTTTGCCATGAGGTGGATTTGAACTCGAGTTCTCTTCAACTCAGGATTATAAGCTTAACTGCTTTATCGCCTGCTCTCGATATGTCGACTAGATTAACTATTTATTAGAATCAATAAATGCCTCGATTTGGACTTGACGAGTCATAGTTTATCTAACATATTTTGTGAGTAGATCAAGTGTCTTCTAGACTCCGGGAATCGAACCCAGTGCTTCTTCCTTTGCAGGAAAAAACTCCAATACTGACCGGTTCTATCACTTTATTTGTAAGCATTCAAACCCGGCCAGAGATCATTTGATCCACCCTTGACTCAGAAAGCTCTATTGATAGAATATCATCGACGTTTCGAATCATCCCGATCCCATCTTCAGGACGATAAACTGTTATTGTTGCTTAGATAGATGCAATTTTGGTTCTATCTAAGCAACAATAACAGTTTATCGTCCTGAAGATGGGATCGATGTTATTCCGAAACGTCGACGATAATCAAATAGATTTTTTTTTTATCACTTGCTGTCTGCCATACATCTTCCTAATCCTAATAATTACCACTCAGCCATCGAAATTCTTCTACTTATTGCAAACCATGCATATATTGCCAGGATATATTACAAAATATTGGCAATATTGCATGCTAGGCGGACATAGCAACATTGCTGCAATATTTTTATATCCGCCACTTTGCAACAAATGCAGGAATATTGCTGTTTGAACTGCAATGTTGCTGTCAATTTTGAGTAAGATTGCCAATATTGCTGCAATATTCCAAGCTGTCTGGGCGTATTCAAAAAATATGTTTAATAACTTTCTGTTAAAAAAGTGTCAGGGGTCGTCCACATATTACTTAACGCGCTAGGGGAGGTCTGCCCAAAACGTTACTATTTATGACATGTCCCCTTTGGAACTTTTTACTCATTTAAAAAAAATTTTTCCAATTCTTATGAAATTTTGTATTTATGTTAGCGAATTCGATCTAATTGTGGACGAGGTTCGTTCAGATTATCGGGAATTTCGTTGACTGGAATGTAAGCTTGCTTAGTTTTTTGTTGTTAATAAAGCGATTTATAACGTTGTAATCTCAGTGAAACTGTATATGCTTACACTATTCTCATTTTTTATAACTCGTATTTTTTGGTAACATAAAGGCCATTTAATGATCTAATTGTCGATTATATCCGTCTGTAATTAATAAATCAATTCGGTGCTCAAGGAGTTCGGATTAGCGATTGGTTCCAAAGGCTCTACTGTATTTAGGATTCTCGGATTGTGTATAAAATGTCCAAATATCGAATTTTTGATAGGCATCCTATACTTTCTCTCTATATATATTAACATATACATATAGGTAAGAGAAAGTAAAAAATCCTCTTGTTTACTGAAAGTAAAAGTCAAGATGTGAAGCAATATATCATTTGTCGTGGCACAGATGAGGCGTTTGTCCTTTTTGGAAAGAGAAGGTCCAGTCCACTCACTCTTTTGTTATTATTATTATTATATTTTTGTTGACAAAACCTCACTCACTCAGACAAATTTATTACAGGATTGTTCACTGAGAGTACCTCCTTGAAAAGAAATGTCTCCTTTTTGTTGTGGCTTCTAACAAGTGAACACTCAGCCAGTCTAATATTAGAGAATGTTTTTGCTTTTGTCCAAATTTAGAATGGGTAATGATTTCCAAAAAAAACAAATATTTTTCAAAATCTGTACCAAAAAGATAATCTATTAGTATTTACTACAGAGCTTGAAAAAGTATAAATGATGTCAAGAAAAGGAGAAAAGATAAAATTAAATAATCATTATTACGTAGGCTCTATTATAATTATTGTAATTAGATTATTATTATTTGTTTTTGTTATAATATATAATTTGTTCCGGAAAAAATAAAGCTTAGGCCTGCATGTCGTTGCTGGGAGGTCCTCAGCCCTCAATTAAGGACAGCCTTCATGGCAGAGATTAATTTAGTGTAAAAGTTAGAATTGGTCCCTGCTTTTCTTTCCTAGGAAGGTTTACAATCTTTTTATTTTATTTGGAATTCAACGTTTTTGACGTCACTAGAGTCATTCATCAAGAAACTTAGTTATCAATTAAATAAATTATACTCATAACATGAAAATCCGCTTTTATTTGCTAACTATTGTAATTGTCCTGGGGATGACGTTAGTGGCGTCAAAAACGTCAAAAAAAGATTTTAATTTTTATCTGATTTTATTCCTGGCTATTTTGTTTAATAAAAAAGTAAATTTAGGGTAGATTTGAACTCAAGTTCTTTGTTTTCTCAACCCTTTATAAAAACATTCACACTTTTTTCATTCCACTCACATTCCACACACATCACACAGTCTTTTCGGCAACTCATGCCATTTAACTTACGTATCCGTTATAGAGATTAATATACATATTAGGGGCCCAGACATTTATTTAAGCCATTTGGTATCCAAATGGCTTAAATAAAATCATCGGACTTGGGATCCGAACCCCCGACCCCTTGGTATACAAGGACCGCTAACCTCTAACCAAGCCCCGAGGGTTCTTCTCAACCCTCCTTTAGATGGAAAAATAAACTTTATGTCCATTTCGACATTATTACCATGTCTGGCATGAAGTGTACTTTTTACATAACCTTTATTTTTATTATTATTTAATATTTGTTCTATTGATAAGCTTACTAATTTATTATTATTAGCTTTTGGTCCTAGAGATAGTGGGTTCGCAGCCCATCCTAATTTCAATTGAATTGGCTACCAATATTAATTTAAATATCTAAATGGCCTCACAATCCAAAAGTCTTTTTTGGCAAAAAAATGTACTTATTAATAAGAAAAAGAAACTTACTTTATTGTACAATAGTATTTTAAGTTATAATGTTTTTTTTTGTTCCGGGCTGTTTCAAATCCGAGAGTTGATTCATTTCTTCAGTTTGAAGATCCAACGAGGCACATATTTCATTTAAAAAATCTGGTGTGGCTGGCCGCACAACTCACAAATTTCTCTTACACTTGGGCAAGAGAAAGTTGTGTACTGTTCTTGTCACACCAGATTTTTTTGTGTCGACATGTATTTAGTTTCCGACAGTACGGTACATTCGATTTTCAAGATGTAATTTTTTTTTTTTTTTTTTTAAACATTCACACTTTTTTCTCATTCACACACACATTCACTCAGTCTATTCGGCAACTTAGGCCATATAAGACTTTGACGATAACCGTTATTTATGAATTTATCTATATTGGGGTCCAGGCATTCTTATTTAAGCCATTTGGTATCCAAATGGCTTAAATAAAATCATCGGACTGCCTGGGGTCCGAATCCGCGACTTTTGGTATACGAGGTTAGCACGCTAACCTCTACACCAAGCCCCGAGGGCTGAATAAGATATTAATATTCAAACATTATCTTGATTCGGACTTGACTAGCTATAGATATGCTGCATATTTACCAACGTTAGTCCGGAAAGTGTAGGATTCAGTATCCGGGGGCCATCGTTTTACCCACCTACAAAAAAAACATACAAAATTTAATTTTTTAGTTGAGAATTAATTTGTTAGTCTAAATATCCGAGATTCTGAGTTGTTAAACCTTGAAGCAGGGATTAGCGTTCGTTCTTTCTTTTGTTTTCAGCTTGACAAGGTAAATTGTTTCCTTTATATGGCTGTTTAAAGTAGACTTTGTGGTCAGTGCATTGAACTTAAGGGAGGCTACAGTTTCTCACTACAAGGCCTAGAATTTTTGTTATAGGTTTACAAGCCCACATCACCCATACAAGGGTGCACGATTGATTTGTTCAGACATATTTAACGAAATGTATGGAACATTTTGTTTTGAAAAATAATTATGGAATTTGACTTCCAGTTTTTTTTTCTAAATTTACTAGTCCATCTTAATTTGGCCATCTTTTACAAAAAAAGAAAATTATCTTCCCTATTTTACCTGCTTTGTTAATGTTTTCTGGTCATTCTATTCATCATTACACGCCTGATTTGTTGAGTCACATTTAAAGAATGCGTCGAAAGAAATTCTTACCCTGTTCTCAGAAAAATAAGATTTGGCTACTAAAGAAAATTGGAAAATTTTAATGTTCAAATAAAAATTAAGATTAGGTCAAAAAACAGATAAGGTTAATTTCAGGTAGAAATTTTTAAAATTTTAAATGACTTTCATTTGACTAGAAATTGTAATTTTACAAATTATTACTCAATGAAAAATAGAATTTTTTTTTGCCCTTTCTGCTACTGAGGTTATTTAGAGGTTACAAACTATTCCTTATATTTAATTAGTTAATTGTACCGATGGCTATCGGGGGACGTTCAACACGCTGATTCTTCGGGATCACCCATCCTAGATTTCGCCACATTTGGCATCGCTTAAAAAAACCGTTAGAGACGTTTCGGTTGCTTCAAGGAATCTTCTTCACTCAAGGCTCATTATTAAATTTTTTTACAACAATATTATATAATAAATGAAAAAGCCGAAATGTCTCTAGGAGCTTCTTTTAGTTGAAAAATTGAATTTCTTTCCTTTCCTCTAATATTTTTTCTTTTTTTCATCTATATAATATGAGAATGTATTTATTTATTTATTTGCCAGTAATCAGAAAGTTTTCAAATTCAAAATAATTTTATTAACGATTTTTTTTTTCTCTCGTTGATTTTCCTCTCAAAATCTTGCATCTAAGTTGTTGCCCTCACAAAATCTTCAAGTTACATTAAGCGGAGGAGTTCAAAATAACACGATGCCCTGAATTTCTTGAATTAAAAGGTCCTGGGTTATAATATCAATTGATTCAGACATCCTAAGGCGAAATTAATATGAAATCGAAATTACTAATTTCAAAATTAGCTGTGCCCTCGGGCTTGGGTATTGGTAGCGCGCCTGCCTTTATCCCAAGGGTCGGGGGTCCGGGCAGTCCGATGATTTTTTTTAACCTTTAATACCAAATAAATTTTGACAACCCCCAAATTTTTAAAAAAACATAAAAATTTAAACAGGAAAAAAGGGGGGGGGGGGGGGGGTGGGGGGGGGGGGGGGGAAAAGGGTGTTTTGTAGTCGGTAGAAGTAGAGATCTCGCTCCTTGTGCTAAGTGTCAATGTCCACTTACCTTTCCAAGAGAAAAGTGTTTTCTTAATTACGGCTACCTGGAAGGGGTCCAAATGACATCAAATGTCGAAAAAGATCTTAAAACATTTTAAATAAATGTCATTATATCCCCATATTTTGGTATAATTTGACTATTCATTTAATAATACCCTATTCTTGAATATTACACACTTTTTAAAAATTCCCTGTGTTTTTTGCGAGTTACCTTTAATATAAATGTAATAGGAAATACGCAATAATCAGTTTTATTTGAGGGAGGAATTTTCAAATTGTAGTTGATCAATTTATAACAGACTCAAATGCAATAGGAGGAGCGGAGGGAGGGGGAGAGGAGGGGGAGGGGGAGCTAATAAAAATTAATGAACTTTATGGACTGCGATCTAAATGAAATGCTAATTTTCATTTTAATCAATCAAACACTTTACAAATCGGTCAACAAATCAAATTTGCATTTCTAATTTTTTTTTTTTTTTTTTTTTTTTGAAGTATGGATAATTTAATAATTAAAAAAAAACAACCTTATGTGGAATAATATTATATATAGAAATTCATAAATATATTCTGATAATTAGGTTAGTAAAGTGTGTGTGAACAAAATATCTCAAAAACGAAAAGAGCTAGGAGGTTGAAATTTGATATTCATGTTAGGTACCTCTCTGGGACGTGACACGAAGCTTTTGAACCAAATCTGCCAAAAAGTACTAATACATTACTGATGTACTTTTTCAGTTTTTTGCTATTTTATCGAAATTCGCTATAACGATTTTGATTAAAATTCAAAAATCAATTATTTTTTAGATGCTCTTTAAAATGTATATTCTAATATTGCTCTCAAAATTGTTTGAAGCCCACTTTACTCTTGTACTTTATAGAAAAGATTGCCATGGTAACAAAATATGAATATAAATTTTATCCCTAGAGTACAATCGCAAATTTAAATCTAGTGCTACAATGTCATCAGGTGTGACGGTACAGCACAGAACTTGCATTGTTAAATGTCAACTCTGACACTAATGAAGAGGGAGAACTTCTCTATTAATCCTGTTCGATGTAAACGTATTCAATTCAGACATACATAGAACAGAAGGACTCCCAGTCCTAGCTCAGGTAACTCGTATTCGCCATCCACGTACCCTGAACGAAAGATTAAGATTGAGACTGGAGTCAATTTGTATTTAATTGATCGGCGTTTCGGACACAAGTCGTGTCCTTCCTCAGGACCTATGATTAATAAACTTTATGTAAGAAAATTCTTTTATAAAAAGGTGTGAGTGTAAAAAAAAAAAAAAAAATTGACACTTTTACTAAAAAGTTTTTTTTGCAAAAAAAATATACAGTATCGGAGCTCGTATTATTTTGATAATTGAGTATTATCTCTTCTATCCTTATCTTTCAAATCAAATTCTATTTGGAATTGATGTTTAATTAAAATATTAATAATATAGCATAGATAATAATTATAATATCTACGAAACAGAATGGAGGGACTATTATCAATATTATTACTAGCCCAAAAGTCAATTAATAATAAACCAAATCTATATTCAAAATATTATTCTATTAGGTCAAATTGTTTTTAATGATTAGATCAAATAGATATATATTTGCTCTATCTATCAGCCTAATTATAAAATTTTAGTGATGAAGGTAAAGTCTTTGCATTCCATTAAAAAAAGCGTGGGACTGGGAGTCCTTATGTTCTTTGTATGTCTGTCTCTTCCTTCCTCTTTTCAGGGTAAGACCGGGGTAAGGGTCGGCCTGTCCTTTTTCTTCCGGCCACGAAAACCCATTATAGGATTGGAGGGAAAAAGTGAATTCCGCCGACCCCGCATCGCGGAAATAAGCCGAGGACAGAAGAAAAGAAGACTTCAATCTAGATCCTATTTTCTAATCTAAATTGTAATATCAGTAGTAAATTTTTTTTTTTTTTTTTTTTTTTTTTTTTTGGAATGGGTGCATAAGGTCCGAAGACCTATAATGACCAATAGTCACATGCAGCCAGGAAGAAAATAAAAACAAAAGGAGAAGCATAAAGGGGAAACTCAACTGCGGGAACTGAGAAGATGCCTGTTGAGGTTAGACTTGAAAGTCTGAAGATTGTAGGTTTTGGAGAAGATAGACGCAGGGAGCTTGTTCCAATCACGGGAGGTCATGGGGACAAAGGAAGATTGGATTTGACTAGTTCTGTTAGTCGTGATCTGAACAGCATAGGGATGCTGGGAAGATGCCTCTCTTGTGTTCCGTGAATATGTTGCATTGGGTGGGATAATTGATTTTAATTCGGCAGAGCATTGACCATGGTAATACCTGTAGAAGAGAGATAGTGAAGATACTCTTCTTCTATGATCATATGAACATATAAACATATAAAAATATTTATATTTTGTTACCTTCGCAACCCTTTCCTATGAAGTACACGAGTAAAGTGGTCTTCAGAAGATTTCAATGGCAAAATGAGAATATACATTTTAAAGAGCATCTAAAAAATAATTGATTTTTGAATTTTAATCAAAAAATCAAAAAGCTGAAAAAGGGCATCAGTAAAGTATAGTACTCTCTGGTTGATTTTGTTCAAAAGATTCGAGTCATGTGCCAGAGGGGTGCCTAACTTAAATATAAAATAAATTAATGATATAAAGAGGATGCAGCCAAAAATAAATAAAAAGCATCTATTTTGTTAGCACTCTTTATTTAGGAACGTTTCGGCTATGATCAACAACCATCTTCAGCCCTTCAAGAGTATATTTTATATTATTAACATACAAACTTCATATGTATTTGGTCGAATGTATTTTTCTAATTTTTCATTACCCACAAGCAAGGGGGGATCCAGAGGTGTTTCTCCGGGAGGGGTAATCTGGTGTGACTGGTCGCACAGCACACAATTTTTTCTTAATTTCGGTAATTTAAAGGTGCATTCTGTACTTGTTTGCCAGAATATAAATACAAATCAAATTTTTAAGTATTAATTTTTTAAAAATAAATTTTTTTGCGAAAAAAGGGTATTTTTTTCAAATCTCGGGGGGGGGGGGGGATTTCCCCCCTGTATCCGCCTATGCCCACAAGAGAGTATAAGAGAGCAAAGCCTTGAATACTTCTAGCCTCTTATACTCTCTTGTGGGTAATGAAAATTAAAAAAAATACATACGACCAAATACATATGTACTGTAATATATCTCTTATGACAATATCTATTTTGTATGTTAATAATATAAAATATCCCGAAGATGGCTTTGTTGATCATAGCCGAAACGTTCCTAAATAAAGAGTGTTAACAAAATAGATGCTTTTTATTTATTTTTGGCTGCATCCTCTTTATATCATTAATCTAATTATACAACAGCAGTTCTTGAGGTATTTTGTTCACAGACAGACGACATGTCTGTCGAAAACCACTTTTTTGGATTCAGTGGACCTCAAAACGTGTATATCCGTCAAAATCTCGACATCAAATTTTTGACATGAATCCAATACTTTCTCTTAATATATTAATTACATATATACAGAGGTAAGAGAAAGTAAAAAAAGCCAGTCTAAAATATTTGTTTTAAAATCATCAATGGAAAATTTCCTTAATTTAATATTAAAAAGAAGAAATTAAATATAAAAAAGAGAGGAGAATGAAATAGAGCAAAAGGGAATGGAGAGAGAGAGAGAGAGGGGTGATAGAGTTAGAGAAGTTATTTGTACAATGGCAGGAGACAAATGGCCAATATGGTTTTGGCAGCGTCGATATACAATGGCACGGCCGGCTAGAGATAGATAGCTTAATTACCTTTGTTTATCTAATTTGTAATCAGCTATGCATTATCTATGCATGCACGGCGGCGTAGGCGGCGGCGGCGGCGGCTCACAAACCCCATGGAGACATAACGCATGCTGAATTCACCCCCCCCCCCCATCCCTTATTTTAGTTGTCTGTCTGTCGGTCTGTCGGTTGGTTCGTTGGTTGGTGATGTCATATATATAGATCCTCTTCTCTTCTCTTCTACATGCGGCCCAGAGACTCACTCAAAACGACTTTGTGCCGTTGTATGCGTATATATCCCATCCTCTGTGTGTGTGTGTTTGGTTTTAATATAACTAGAGGTAGTTAGTTAGTGAGCGAGATAAGGCTGTAATAGGATAATATTTTATAAGGGGTGTTTTTTAGACTGGTCCAGGGCGTGCGGGGGAATGAAAAGGGGCTCCGGGGGAGGGGGAGGGGATGTTTTAAAAATTCTTATCTGATCGTGCAAAACCGCAGCCATAGATATCAAAATAAATATATTACACTTTTTCTTTTTTTTTTTTTTTTTTTTTTTTTTTATTTCGCACAACAATATTTCTCTAAAATGTATATTTTTTTTTTTTTTTTGTATGTCCGGTTTTGTATTTGTATATTCATGTCGGGGGAGGGGAATTGAAAAAAAAAAAAAATGCGAAATATAGATGATGATGAATTATTTAATTTTAACTAATGGAGCTTTTGGGCTTTTGTTGCCAGAAACTAACTATTAACAAGATTTAAACTTTCGACCGTTGGTTCTCGTTGAAACATTTTGTAAATTAAAATTAAATATACAAATAACCTAGTGTTTAATTTGTATATTTAATTTTAATTAACTATTAACAGTTTTGTTTATTTATTTTTTTTTAATTTTATTAAAAACAACGTTTTGGTAATTTTTGCTTTCTCTTATCTATGTATACATGTAATATATAGGCCTATATAGAGAGAAAGTATTGGATTCATGTCAAAAATTCGATGTCGAGATTTTGATGGATTTGTGGTCCCCTGAATAAAAAAAAGTGGTTTTCGCAACATGGTCTGTCTGTCTGTGTATGTATCTGTATTTAATTTTAAGTATGAAATAATTAAGCTAGGAGGTTGAAATTTCATATTTATATTAGTGCGTGAAAATACGCTTTTAATCAAAATCGGCCAAAGAATACTAGTATTTTACTGATACACTTTTCCAGTTTTTTTTTTTCGATTTTCTCAAAATCCACTCCAACGATTTTGATTAAAATTCAAAAATCAACTATTTTTTAGATTCTCTTTCAAATGTATATTTTCATTTTGTCCTCAAAATTATTTGAAGCACACTTTTATTTTAGAAAGTTTCAGCCTTCAGAAAATACTTTGGGTTACGATATTTTTTGTCAGGTTTGAACTAGCACTTAGCCCTCTGGCTTGGTGTAGTTGGTAGCGCACCTGCCTTGTATACCAAGGGTTGCGGGTTCAGACCCCAGGCAGTCCGATGATTTTATTTAAGCCATTTGGATACCAAATGGCTTAAATAAGAATGCCTGGACCCCAAATTGATATATTCATTAATAACGGGTATCGTTTAAAATCTTATATGGCCTAAGTTGCCGAAAAGACTGTGTGAATGTGAGTGTGAGTGTGAATGGAAAAAAACTAGCACTGACACCACGTGCCCTAAAATTTCTCTGTCTGGCTTTTAGATTCCTATTTTATATTCTATTTGCTAGTTGTCTACAAATTTTAAGCTTTCAGAGATATTAATTAATATTACATCTCTGCGCGTTATTTCCGCTAAACGCCTCGGTACTGCAAGTGCTGGCTGGCTCTAGAGTATCTTTCCATTACTAAAATGCAACATATTCTGAAAATATTAGCCTTCTGAAAACTCTTGCCCGCCCACTTTCGTCGCCAGCCCTTGGACTATAAATTGCGACTCGAATAGCCTAGCCAGACAGTTTATTATAAGACTTTTCTTCTAAATTAATGCCTTTTGAAATTTAAAAAGTAAATAAAAGAATAGCAGCTAAAATTATTCGTTTATTAAGCCTCTAGGCTGACGTTTCGGTCTGGATCAAGACCATCTTCAGAACTTAAGGGCTGTCAATATAGGCATACAATCAGATTTTCAATCATGTATATAGTGAACATAAAAATTTCAGTTGTATATTATAAATATTAATAATAAATATTTATTTAAATATTATTAATTAATAATAAATATAATAATATTTATTTAAATAATAATAATAAATATTATTAATATACAACTGAAATTTTTATGTTCACTATATACATGATTGAAAATCTGATTGTATGCCTATATTGACAGCCCTTAAGCTCTGAAGATGTTCTTGATCCAGACCGAAACGTCAGCCTAGAGGCTTAATAAACGAATAATTTTAGCTGCTATTCTTTTATTGACCAATTAACGATTATCCAGCTATAAAATGCACATCTTGTAATCATAGTGTAAATATTTTCTGTTCTGTGGAGGAAGAAGTGCCGAGACGACACCTTCATATTAAAAACATGGTTGCTGGAGTACAAATAATTTCTAGATGCAACGCTATTTTTCTTTTAATTTCTTATCTTAGTCTAGTATTTATTTCCCCCTCTCTCCTTTCGTGAATAAAAAAATTTCTTTTAATACATTGTTTAAATATGAATAATTCTCAGGTTTCATTATTTGCTCACTATCTGTCAATTAATCAAAGGAACCATGCAAAAATATTTATCTCATTAATTGATGAATTAACTTTTATTAACTCATAAAAATCTCTGAGCTGAATCCGTCTTTTCTAATTTTCTCAAAATAAGTTTATATTAATATAAAAAAAAAAACAGAAGCACTTTGATGTATGCCTGATAATTAATTAACAAACTCAACGAGGAACCGTCAATATTAAAAAAAAAAAAAAAAATTTACCGGTCTTACAAGTAGTCTTTGAAACCAAGATGCGAAAAATTCTATTTTTTTCTTTGCAGATTAAAAGATCATAAAAAATGCATGTCTAATTTGATTAAAGATTATTTAGGGCCGATTGTTTGACGTATGGGTAGTTAGCGGATTCTCTGTTAAAGGGCTTTTTTTGTAGTGCAGAAACCCTCTTCATTTTTATTCTTATAGTAAAATATACGACATCCCATCATTTTATTTAAAAAAGTAGATATTTTGATTCAACTTCTTTTAACAATAAAGTGATGAGATGTGATATATTTTACAATATGTTAAAGATTAGGGCCACTGGTATCAGAGGTAGCCATTTTGCTTTTAATTTGCATAACCCAGCCTTCGCGTATATGTATATATTTTTAGCCAAGGTCTTTGTTAAATTAGTCCGAGCCAAAAGTTGTGTTTAAGATTTACCAAAGGGGTGATATTAGAAACACAAGACTGGCACCAGCATCCTAACTATACGAATAAAAATAACAGAAACAATCTGCAATCTATCCCTTTATTTTGTTATTATTCATTTTATGGAAGAGCGGATCCAGAGGTGTTTCTTGGGGGAGGGGGAGGGGGGTAAGCTGGTGTGACTGGTCGCACAACACACAATTTTTCTTAATCTCGGTAATTTAAAGGAGCATTCTGTACTTGTTTGCCAGAATATAAATACAAATCAAATTTTTAAGTATTAATTTTTAAAATTTTACTTTAAAAATAACATTTTTTTCGAAAAAAAAAGTATTTTTTTCAAATCTCGAGGGGGGGGGTAATTACCCCCTTTACCCCCCCCCCCCTTGTATCCGCCCTTGATTTTATGTCAGTCAGGATTAAATTTCTAGGATATTTGGCAAGATGTTGAAAATGATTATTTGAATTATTTGATTGTTCGAGGGTTGGCCAACTCCTCTGGCGAGACTTCAGCTTCAACTAAAGCATTTCAATTTTTAAATTTTAGTTAAAAAAATAATTTTTTTTTAAATTAATTATTTTAATTTATAATATTTATTTAAATTAATTTCAATTTTTATTTTTAATAATTTTTATAAGTTATGTATATATACGTATATGGGTTTTCAGGCCACTTTATTTGGATTAACTCCTTCCGCTATGGGTCAACGTTTCGGAGCCAAAACGACTCCTTCTTCAGGAACATGTGGTGTCAAGAAAACAAATAGTCCTTAATATTTCTATAATTAAATGTACCACGACCTAATATAGATCGTATTAGTATAGGAGATATCGTCTAAATTCTATATCGGACAAGTTAGGCTACTGCAAAGTCTAAAAAAACATCAATAAATAAAATTATCATTGTATTATGTAATTTGAGAAGGTACAAGATTATACACTATAGTTATGTGTCGTTAAATAATATTATTTTCTTTTATGTATTTTATAAATAACGATCTATATATTCCTAAGAGGATCAAAGGAAAAAATTTAAATAAATGACAATTTTTATTATTTATCATTTGCTTACTTTTTGGCAAAAAGAGGGGACACTTAAACGCAAAAAGGACGTCGAATAAAATATCATATTGCTTACATAAGCAATCCCTAGAAGGTCCTTTTTAAGCATATAAAATTTGGTTTCAAAATTCCAACGGGAAGTTGCTCAAATAGAGCGTGACAGACAAACAGACAGACGGACATTAGCGATTAAAAAATATATATAGATTGGTGGAAACTATATATACCTCGACACAAAAAATCTGGTGTGACAAGCGCAGAACACAACTTTCGATTACCGAAGGTAAGAGAAAGTTGTGTGCTGTGCGACCAGTCACACCAGATTTTTCATTCCTTTGTTGCTTGTGAATTTGAGTGTAAAAAATTTTAAAATTGACTTAATTAATTAAACAACATTTCACTTGACTTTAACCATTTTGTGCTCCTGGCTCATAAATTCAGCACGAAATTTCAAATTATAATGAAGTCCATTCCAGTTATCACTAATAATGATGCCATCATCCAAAATGAGTTGATTATTTATTACCGGAAATCAACTTTTGTTATAAATATATTTCCACCTTTCTTTTTTTTTTTCTTTACACTTGAAATTTTGATTTTTTCAAAGACTATTAACACAAAATCTATTCACAAGATCTGTTAACTGAAAATTCATGCTAATTTTATTATAATATTAAAGATTAGCCAAAGATGAAGATTTTTTTAACGCATATTAACATAAATTAAAAAACAAACAAAAAAATTTAAGGTGACTACAACTAGTGTGGAACTCTATAAATTATAAACTAAACAACGAAATAAAGTAATAATAAATAATACAAACACTCTTATTTTTGAACTTGGCTCCCAGACCAGGACTTATTACCTTCTAGGCACAACAAATTTACCACAAGTATTTTGACTGCTTTACACCTCCCTTCAGAGAGTCCAAAAAAATAACAAAATCGTAATTACAGGAAAATTATTTTCATCAGTTATTAACGATTTTTCCCATAGGAGAAATATTTATGTATTCTTTTCATTTGTGTATTCTATGAATGTTAACAAGTAGGCACTGGATTGGAATATAGTAATGATAATTTTTTTTTTATAATTAAGAAAAGGCGAGGGTTTTATTCTAATAAATCTAGACAAAAAGGTTCTGATGAAGGCTACCGAAATGGCCTAAACGAAAAGGGGGATGCATCCTGTCGTTAACCAAAAAAGTCTCTGAAAAAAGAATTGCTTTTTAATCAAACAATTCTCCTCTCCAGCGCTCCATCATGCTAGAAAACACCTGAAGGGAACTACATATTAACCTACAAATAATAATATTGAAATAGGTGTCACATCAAAAATAGAAATATATAGATATAGATAGATTATAAATTGTTTTTAACAGCTTTTATATATACATATACACTGTAAAAATTTTTTTTGTAATTTTACAATTGTTTAGGAAGCATATTTCCTACACAAAAACATACTAAATTTAGTAAATCTTTGCAAAAACTATTTACAAATGTATTGTAATTTTCGAAAGTCGTTTGAAAATTAGAATGAAAATGTATTGTAATTTTAGAATGACATTTGAAAATTAGAGTGTAAATGTGTGGTAATTTTAGAATTCCTAAACTGCTTTAACAATTTTTAACGAAAAATACTATACAATGTTTGTAAAATTACAATACAAACTCTATTTTTCGAAGAAAATTGTAATTTTAAAATGTTTTTTTGTTGTAAACATTTGTAAATTTAGTAGATAAATGCATAGTAGATATCATTTACAAGGGAAATTTGTAAATTTAGTATTCAAAAACACACTAAAATTAAGATTTTTTTTTACAGTATACATTTATAGTAATAGGGTTTAAATAGTGGACTCTTAAAAAATGTTATTTCAACCCAATTAGGGCACCTTAATTCTTAGTTTGGTAATCCTTCTTAATTTACGAATTGACCAGGGACCAAGGGCGGATACAGGGGGGGGGGGTAAAGGGGGTAATTACCCCCTGAGATTTAAAAAAATACTTTTTTTCGAAAAAAATGTATTTTTAATGTAAAATTTTAAAAATTAATACTTAAAAATTTGATTTGTATTTATATTCTGGCAAACAAGTACTGAATTCTCCTTTAAATTACCGAAATTAAGAAAAAAAATGTGTGCTGTGCGACCAGTCACTCCAGATTACCCCCCCCCCCCCGAGAAACACCTCTGGATCCGCCACTTCCGGGGACGTCATTTCAGTTTTTAGGGCAAATGCCCCTCCCCCCTGCCCCCCCTCCCAAATGACGTCCCTGAAATTGATTAATCTGTATCTTTTATTTTATTGATGCATAAAGTTTATCCGAAATTAGGGAACTAACTGATGCATGTAAATGAAAGTTTTTCGGTTAAATATAGTTGTGATAATTAGTAATTAGATTTGTGGTCCGCCTCCCGCATGCATAAATATAGATCCATCGAGAGAGAGGGAGAGGGGGAAAGCAAAGAGATCGATCGGCACGAGATGCTCAGCTGCCCCGAGGGCATCTATCTCTCTATCCATCTATCTGGAGCCAGCAGATAGATATAGCCATAGAGAGGAGGCACAGGCAACACAAGATGAGCAAGAGAGCGCCGACTCCGTTTCCCCCCGGCCACGTCACTCCTCACACACACACACGCGCAGACACAAACAAATACACATATACACTCACATCGGCCAATCACCGCACGCCGTTTTAAACAAAGAGTATTATTGACTTAAAATGGCGTTCACTCGCTCTCTCTCTCTCTTTCTCCACGGAATGGATGGATCCTTTTCAGAAAACGGTCCACGTATATAAACACACATACACACACAAGGACCTCGACTAC
Source organism: Euborellia annulipes (assembly GCA_023213315.1). Lineage (NCBI taxonomy): Eukaryota > Metazoa > Arthropoda > Insecta > Dermaptera > Anisolabididae > Euborellia > Euborellia annulipes. Next base: position 27,838 of record JAKCPI010026992.1, read on the forward strand.
TTGTTACCAGATGAGAGAGAGCTTTTATTAAATCATCCAAATTCACATCATAATAATATAGTTTAGATTAATTCCTGATTTGTAATTTCTCTTGTATGCCGAACCGACTAAAATGTTATCTCTAAGAATTTATATATTGAACCATTCACTCACTGGACCGCAATATGGTTCATTGAATAACTTCATCCTTACTAGAAAGGATAATTGGACCCTGTTACGCATTAGTGTGTCAAGCGCCAGCTACCGAGTTTTGAGAAAATCAACATTAAAGTTTTTTATTTACATTGGATTATATATAATTTTTGTGTCAATTGTGCAAGTAACATTAAATATAAATATTTTTAGGACATATTTAATTAAAAAATACTATTAATTATAGCATTTGAAACAATATCTCGTGCTTAACTCAGTTTTTAATTTTTTTTTGGCGCTTGACACATTATTGCATAACAGGGTCCAATTATAAATTTAAAAAAATCAATTTGTTGGGGTTTATTCATACATCAATCATTTTGAAATTCTTCTCTCTCTTCTATGCGATTTTGATGGCCATGTAAAATTTAATTCAGTCAAAAGTGACCTAGATGTATTTTTTCTGTGACCGATAGATCTATTAAGAAATCTGGTGTGACAAGCACAGAACACAATTTTCGATTGCCGAAGGTAAGAGAAAGTTGTGTGCTGTGCGACCAGATTTTTTGTATCGAGATATATTTAGTTTCTGCCGATATATTAGAATTCAAGATTCTTCTTTTTTAAAAAAACATTCACACTTTTTTCTCATTCACACTCACACTCACACACACATTCACACTGTCTTTTCGGCAACTCAGGCCATGTAAGACATTTACGATAACCGTTATTGATTTAATATACATATATGGGGTCCAGGCATTCTTATTTAAGCCATTTGGTATCCAAATGGCTTAAATAAAATAATCGGACTGCCTCGGGTCCGAACCCGCGACGTTTGGTATACGAGGTTAGCACGCTAACCTCTACACCAAGCCCCGAGGGCTTAGAATTCAAGAAAAAATTTATAAACATGGGAAAATATTTATATTTTGTTACCATGGCAACCATTTCTCTTATCTTTTCTATGAAATACAAGTACTTCAAACAATTTTGAGGGCAAAATGAAAATATATAATTGAAAGAACATCTAAAAAATAATTGATTTTTGAATTTTAATCAAAATCGTTAGGGCGAATTTTTAGAAAATCGAAAAAAGTGAAAAAGTAGATCAGTAAGGTATTAGTACTCTTTGGCCGATTTTGACACTTTCTTTTACTAAAGATACGAGAAAATTGTCCGTCTGTCTGTCTTTATTCAATCCAAGGCCCATTCCTGATCTCGCTAAGGAAAAAAAATTTATTTATATAACAATTTTTATTATTTTTCATTTCAGAGATTTAATTATTTAATTATTTTAATTAAATTTTAATTGGCATTAATTTTTCATTTGGCTTTAATTTTCCATAAGAAAAAAATCTGGTGTGACTGGCGCACAGCACACAACTTTCTCTTACCTTCGGTAATCGAAAGTTGCGTTCTGTGTTTGTCACACCAGATTTTTTGTGTCGACATATATTTAGTTGCTGACAGTACGGAACATTTGAAAAGTCCTTTTTGAAACATCCTGTATACTGTGGGCCTCAGCGTTTTTTTAAAGGAAAAAGTGGGCCCCACATAAAAAAAGGTTGGGAATCGCTGAAATAGATGATGCCAAAAACACTTGGAAAAATAAAACCCCAAGTAAAATAAAATCGGCCCATTTTTCTATAGCCGTGTTTAGGTGATGCATTCATTTACTTTGATAAGTAAACCCGTCGCTGGCTGGCTACTTGCATTAACAAAATTGTACTAAAATTCTACGTCTTTCCTTTCCTTTTATTGATTTGTTTCGAAGTCATCCTATTAGTATCAGATACAATCAAGAGAAGAAGGAAATTGCTGATGAAGGGAGGGGATTTGCATAAAGCAAGTAGATCCCTATTTTTAATTTAATATCAAATTCTACTTGTAAGGTGTATGATTTCATTTATGTTATCCAATTAACTTTTTTTTTTTTGGTTGATTGACCAATTGATCGGTTGATTCTTCAACCTCTGGCCCTTTTGGCTTTGCCACTCTCACTCTAATCTACAATTATCGGCATATGTCAACTAAATATAATGCGATTGTGGAGGCAAACAACCAAAAGAATGTGCGTGTGCGTGTGTGTGTGTGTGTGGTAGCAATTTTCCAATTACCAGTCGCCTCCCTCTCCGAGGATGATGGATTTAATTACGTATGTGGGTGGGGCTCTTGGGGCGCAGCGGGGGTCTCTTGATCCACGCCTGATAGGACCCCAATCCTATCAGAGAGAGATTCTACCACTCATTCATTCATCCATTCATTCTAAAGAGCTTTCTTTGTTTTGACACCCAACAACAGCTGCTAAATGATTTTCACTTTTTTTTTTTTTTTTTTTTCATTAACTATCTATAATTACAAAAATGGAAAATATATCTGCTACGGCCTATTGGCCTATTTAACTAAAATATGCATATAGATGTATACTCAAAGGAAGGGGAGGTATATGAAAAGCGATAGGCCTACGGTACATTATAATTAGTGGTCCGACCGAAACAAGATTTTCAGCCGAAACCGAATTTCGGCCTCAATCTTAGTTTCGGCCGAAACCGTAACCGAAACAGAAACTTGTATTTCCTAGAGGGGGCATATAGAAATCTTTTTCGAGAGGGAGGGGGGGGAGCCTTAACTCAAAAATTTTTTTTGCAGAAACTAAATTTTTCCCCGACCGTGGAAATCATTTTGACCTTTTTTTTTTTTAGAGACACGAAATTTTTGCCGCCCTGCGTAAACATTTTCCCTCACTTTTTGCGGAACCAAAAGTTTTCCGCCCTGCGGGAAAATTTTTCCCCTCCCGTGGAAATCATTTTAACTTTTTTTTTTAGGGAGACTAAATTTTTTGCGCCCCTTTTCTACCAGGTGGAAAATTCTTTTCTCCCTCAAGTGCACATCATTTGTCCCCCTTTTTTTTCTCGGCCAAAAAGGCCGAAACCATGAAAATTACAAAATAATGTATAAAACCCAACTCGGCTTACGAGGTTAGTTCGCTTGATTCGGAGCAAGTGCACAGTAGGCCTACTTGAAGAAGCGACTGCAGAATAAGCAGTCGAAACGTTGTACAGTAGGCCTATTTATATTTTTTAATAAATAATTAATAAATAGGAAAATCTTCTCTCTTCTCAAAGAGAAATTCGATATAAATAAAAAACAAAAATTTTAAAGTGGAACTTTTTATTTTTATTAAATTTTTTGGCCGGCTGAATGCAGTATCAAGTTTCGTTCTATAAGACCCAGGGCCTTGATAAAAATTATTTTATTATTTATCTATCGAAATTTCCAACCTTGTTCAACTTGGAATTTGTGTTTTTACAGCAGTCTTTTTTTGCTCCCCGAGTCGAAATTTAGCTCCTACTTTTATCCCTCTGCCCTCTGGTCCTGAATAGGTCCGAGTTAGAGGACTGAGAGCCTACTTAGCATCGACTTTGAACCTTGAGATCATACCAGTTACTAATAAACTTTTATTCCCAATGGTCCCCGAACTGGTAAAAATGGAAATTTGTCCCATTATGAGGTTAAAAGTTAGACCTAATTTAACATGCAATAGGTCTTCTTTGAATCCCCAGGTCCTACTATAGGCGGCTCCAATGTCGGACTTAAATATCGACTCGGGTCAAGGGCGGATACCCAAGGGGGGGGGGTAAAGGGAGTAATTACCCCCTGAGATTTGAAAATACTTTTTTCGAAAAAAAGGATTTTTAATGTAAAATTTTAAAATTAATACTAAAAATTTGATTTGTATTTATATTCTGGCAAACAAGTACAGAATGCGCCTTTAAATTAAGAAAAAATGTGTGCTGTGCGACCAGTCACTCCAGATTACCCCCCCCGAGAAACACCTCTGGATCCGCCACTGACTCGGGTCCTTAGATTACTTTACAAACTTTGTCTTTCCTAAAATTTTGTTATTATTATTTTTTTTTTTAATAAGCAAAAATTTGCCAGCATTTTGGGATCCTCCCACTTGGTTTCGCCCCTGATATTATTCCAATAAAAGAATCATGAATATTCTAACTAATTCACTTGTTTTGTTTTTTAACTAAATTCATATGAGTAACTATCCTAGTGAATAATAGATCTAAATGCAAATTAAAAGTTATCGTTATCTGAATCAACATTAAAGCCCCTCTAAAATATTCCATATGTAATTTCAAAGGTGGCAAAGGGAATTGTTTACTTGGATTCTTTTTTTTTACTAAAAACAGGTTTCTTTTTTTACTTATAATTACTTAATACTAGAAGAGAGAACTTTTGTGCTAACTTTGAAAAAGAACAAAAAGTTAAGGTGAAATGTTAAATCTTCTATTAGTATACAATAACATGCAATGTAGTTTTTGGGGGAGGGAGGGGGGGGGAGAAAATTATTTGGGGAGTATTTTGTTACTTTCCTGTAGACTGAAATAACAATTTGTGTTCTTTCTTAGCTATACCGTAACTTACTGCGGAAACGAAATATATGTCGACACAAAACATTTGGGGTGAGAAGCACAGAATACATCTTTCAATTACCAAAGAGAAAGTTGTGTGCTGTGCGACCACCACTCCAGATTTTTTCTATATTAATACTGAATAGGGATGGAAAAGTCGACTCTGACTTTAGAAAAGAATCTGAAAATAATCGACTTTTTAGAATCGAGTTGAAACTCTTTTCAAGTCGATTAGAATCGATTCTCACTGGACGACTTCGACTTTTTTCTTACAAGACTTAATATAGTTTGTAACGTTTTCATTGATTGACTTTCATCTTTCTTTTAAAACCGACACATAACACATCAGTCAACACGCTTTCTAAGATCGGTTAGTGAACTTATGTGGCATGCTTAATTCATCTATTTTAATGTTTTATTTTGATCTGAGGTTGTGTTTATATGTGAGGTTTCACTGAGGTATGAAAGTAAAAACAACAAATTTAGATTATACTCGATATATTTCAGGATATTATCCCATCTTCGGGAGTTACAAAAACTCTCATGCCTCAGTGAAGCCCCACATATAAACACAACCTCAGTTTAAAATGTTTCACCTAAAACCCACCACTGCAATCTTTAAACTTTTATTTTGATTCTCAACTTTCATATTATATTTTAAAGTTCGGTGCCATATCACGTGCAATTTCTGGATAGAATATTCTTTTTATAAAAATATTGTAAACAATATTTGTGTGTCTTGTATTTAATAAAATGTTTAAATACTTAATAAATCTGATATTATAAATAAATAAATAAATTTAATATTTGCTGAGTATCTCCTAAACACGAATTATAGAGTTTTTAAAGTTTAAAGTCGAAAAGTCGACTTTCAGAAATAATTAATCGATTCTGAGAATATCAAGTCCATTCTAAAATTGACTTCCCGACTAGAAATTAATTTTGGATCGCCCCAGAAGTTTACATCTGAGCCTCACTTTGGGATCCACGGAGACATACCCTTACACCCCTTAGGTACTCAGTACCGTCCCTACCTTCTATACCCAACCTCCCGCCTTCCGCACCCCACCTACTCCGATAATTTTATTTAAGGCATTTGGATACCAAATGGCTTAAATAAAAATGCCTGGACCCAAATAATAATATATATTCATAACAATTATCTCTAAAATCTTAAATAGCCTGAGTTCCAACAAAAAACTATTCAATGAATAATATCATAAATTTTATTAAATAAAAAAAAATGTAGATGTTTAAAAAAAAAAAAAAAAAGGGGGGCATGCCCAATAGGGAAATCCCTATAAGGTTCAATTAGAACCTAATCGGTAAATTCTCAGGAAAAAGAATAAAATAACTTATAGTCAGTTTCTCCCAATTGGGTTCTGTGTTAGGACCTAAATGGGAAATAATTTTAATCAGGACCAGGCAGGACTTTAGCGTGGCATCCCTATAGGGCAGCCCAATGAGGACCCAATAGGTCCCCCATTAAATTAGTCAGGGTTTCTAACGCCCTTTTCCATCCCTAATATTGATCAGGTAAAACTTTAGAAAATTTAAATTCTAATTTTTAAATTTAAATTTTCCGAATATTTGTCATTTAAAAGAATAAGGATAGAAGAGGAATTATGAAAAATGATTAAATATTAACGCGTAATAATTGAGGTAGCGAGACAAGATGATGATATTACGGTGAACAAATTCAGGTTGTTTGATTAACTAAGCATAATCTTTCAAAGTAAAAAAGAAGAACAAGTCAAAAGAGACGAAAGCTTAAGCAGCAAAAAAAATAACAAAATAAAAATAAAGAGTATGTCATCTGAACGTTTCTTTAATTGTAATTACACACACATAATTATTATCTGGAAATCTAATAATTGTTAGTTTTAACATTGAGCCTATCATCAATTTAATACACTTTGTTTTATCTCTTCTCCTCTTTCCAGCCACCTCGCTGGTCAATACCCCCACCCCCGCTAAGGGGGTTACCCTAATAGAAGTTGTTATTGAAATCTTACAACCAACTGTAGATCTAGTTCCCCGGTTGATGGAATCTTTGACCACCTGGATACCCCCTTCCGAGATGATCAAGATTGTGACAATGTCAATATTGATAACTTTAAAAGCCAAGGGGTTTGGATTGTGATCAGAGTTAGTCCTATAAATATTGGATATTAAATTGAAATAAAAGTCTAGTTTATAGTATGTAAACTATTAGACATAATAAGTTTAAAGTGAAAAGGACAAAGGGCGTGAAAGATCTTAATAAATTTGAAGCAATAAAGTGGCTGTTGTATTTAAGCGCCAAATCAAAAAGAACTTAAAATGGTAAATTCAATCTGTTTCCCTACTGACAGCAACTCCAATGACAAAGGTCCAGAATGAATTAGAGAATAGTAAAAAATCTGCCGTGACTGGTCTTATTTTCGTGGTGTCACACCAGATTTTTTGTGCCGACACTCTAATTAGTCCCCGTTTATTTAAATCCATTAGCTTTGGATTTTATACATGATTTTATAATTTTATACAAAAATCGAGGATAAAACTGTATAACTTGTATAAAACCTAAAAAAACTATGACGGAAGTATAAAACTCAAACCCGCCGAGAAAGGAAA
>JAKCPI010026993.1:0-55411 GCA_023213315.1 Euborellia annulipes
GAGTGAAATCGATGGGGAAGAACATCACTTTTTAAATCGATTGATATCAATTGAGGAGTTTAATACTGTCATTAGATGCAAAAGAGATAGTGCTCCAGGGATTGATAGGATTAGTTATTCTATGGTCAAAAACCTACCAAAAAGGGCATTGATAGAATTAGTAAACATTTTTAATTATTTCCTAAAAACTCATGACTTCCCTGATAGCTGGAAATATCATAAGGTCATCATGATTCCTAAAGTAGGGAAGAATCTTAGTTTACCGTCGTCATACAGACCCATTGCTATGTCGTCCTGCATAAGGAAAATATATGAAACTATAATTAAAAATAGATTGGAATGGTTTGTTGAGGCAAATAACCTATTGAACGATAGTCAATCAGGTTTTCGCAAAGGAAAGAGTACGTTGGATAATTTGACTATATTGTACAATGACATTTTAGTAAATTTCCAAAATAAAGGTTTTTTGACTGCCCTTTTTTTTAGATCTGAAAGGAGCCTATGATAGCATTATTATAAACGTTTTATCTAACAAACTAAAAACTTTTAATTTACCTAGTCATTTGATAAATAATATAATTAGTTTATTATATGAACGAATGGTAATAGTTTGCAGCGGGGGTAATAGTTTTGGACCAAGATGTGTTAATAAGGGTCTGGTACAAGGGTCAGTTTTAAGTCCTCTCTTATATATGCTATATACGAAAGATATAATAGGATGTCTGGTACCTGGAGTAAAAATTATTCAATATGCAGATGATATCTGTATTTATTGTGCCTCAAGATCACTGGAAGAAAATAATAGAAATCTTTCGGAGTCAGTTAAGAACATTAAGCACTGGTTATACTTGAACGGTCTGGAAATGGAGACAGAGAAGTCAAAGGTGATGATATTTTCAAGAAAGTATAAATTTAATATTCCCACCCAGATTTACTTTGACAATAGCAGATTTCCTGTAGTCACGTCAACGAAATTCCTAGGCCTTACCCTTCACTATAAACTGAATTGGAAAGAACACGTGAAATATCTGAAAGAGAAATGTGAAAGGAAGTTCAATCTTCTCAAAATAATTTCTAATTCCTGGTGGGGGGCTCATCCCACAACCAGCCTAATGGTATACAGGGCAATTCTTAGACCCCATTTAGATTACGGCTGTTCCTTATTTGTCAATTCACCAAAGTATATTACTCAGAAATTAGAACAGATACAATATAGAGCAGTGCGACTGTGCTTGGGTGCTATGAGATCTTCCCCAACAAATGCGTTACTGACGGAGGCCAAAGAGATGCCGTTTAAAATAAGAGCAAGAATGATTTCTTTTCGCTACGTGGCGAGGAAAGTTTCTATGAATGACCGTTTAGTGCTTCAATCTATGAATAATAACGCTGCGAGATCAGATATAAATAAGGGAAATTTAAGATATTTGGAAGGTAATTTTCCAAAAGTTTTTATTTCGAATGGTCATCTTTTGTTTTCTTTTGATTATACGGCCCAGACTCATAGTATCAGTATACGTTACTTACCTTATAAAAAAGGCCCCCAGCAAATTAATCGTCTCTTTTTAGAATTTGTACAAACACATTATAAGAATACAGAATTGATATTTACTGATGGATCTAAGAGGATGAGCGCCTCTCATGTAGGTTGTGCTTTCTTAGCTACTTCTGACATGAGTAGCAGAAGATACAAAATTCCCAAGGATTCTTCCATATTCACCGCGGAATGTATGGCAATTCTAAAAGCTCTGGAGTTTATAGAACAGAGCAAGAGTTCAGAAAAGTTTTTGATTTGCACAGATTCCGCAAGTGCATTAGAGGCGATAAGAGGCTTTCCTAAGAACAAGAATCCTTCATATGTTATTATGAAGATTATTATTGCTATTCTGAACCTTAAGAGGAATGATAATATATCTGTGGATCTCCTTTGGGTTCCAGCCCATTCTGGCATTGAGTTTAATGAAAAAGTCGATCAGCTTGCTAACAACGCAATTGAGTACGGGGATCTGGAAGAAATAGATCTACCAATCGCAGATATTTACTCTCTGATAAGAAGATATTCATATTCTCTTTGGAATAGTTTTTGGAAGGAGAGCAGCCGCATTAAGGGGGCCCATTTATATGAGATCCAGCCGAGAATACCTACCAAGCCTTGGTTCGACAGTATTCCGATGTTTAAGAGACTTACAACTATCATCACAAGATTGAGATTGGGACACTATCCAACACCATCACACCTATATCGGATTGGAGTGAGGGATACTCCCTATTGTGAATGTGATCGTGTAACAGTGGGTGACATCAACCATGTTTTTCTTAACTGTGTACTTCATAAGCAGATTTTAGATGAGTTTTATAATAATAGTAAGTTTAATTTCCCTACAAAAATGTCAGTGTTACTCAGGGAAACCAGTAACTCAACAGAGTCCACTATAATTATAGTCCGACATATATTAAGAATATGTAATAAGTTGAAGAGTTAGTTTGTTTGTTTTTTGTTTTTTTTTTTTTTTTTTTTAAATTCTTGCTGGCCAAATGGTGCAAACGCCCAGGGCCATTGCCGAAAATAATAATAATAATAATAATATTCTCTGCTCATAAAAATATTATTAATCTCTGAGCTTAAACGTGGCATCAAAGGCAACGTTTGTATTAAAGCGATTTTGAGCCTACGGGCTTGGTCTAGTTGGTGGCGTGCCCACCGAATGTCGGGGGTTCAGACCACAGGAGTCCGATGATTATAAGAGGAAAAGGGTGGCATCAAAGGCAACGTTTGTATTAAAGCGATTTTGAGCCTACGGGCTTGGTCTAGTTGGTGGCGTGCCCACCGAATGTCGGGGGTTCAGACCACAGGCAGTCCGATGATTTTATTTAAGCCATTTGGATACCAAATGGCTTTAAAAAAAAATGCCTGGACCCCAATAGATATAACAAATAATAACGGTTATCATCAAGTCCTAAATGGCCTAAGTTGCCGAAAAAACTGTGTGTGTGAGTGTGAGTGTGAATGAGAAAAAAGTGTGAGTGTTTACATCTTGAATTCTAATATATTGGCAAAAACTAAATATATGCCGACAGGAAAATCTAGTGTGACAAGCACAGAAACAATTTTCGATTACCGAAGGTAAGAGAAAGTCGTGTGCTGTGCGACCAGTCACACCAGGTTCAGACTCGAAAGATATGATAAGACAAGTTGAATCTTATAGTTCTATACTAAGTCAAAAACTAGGAAAACAAAATTAATTAATTTTATTAAATTTGCAATTTTGATCAAATAATAAAAAAAAAATTGGTGAAAGCCTGATATATGAGAAAGATAGATGTGCTAATAGTCACACCACAATTCACTTATAGGCAATATAGTGGAAGAATTGCTGCTATCAATGTCGAAATTATGAAAAATATTTTTAATATTTTAATATTCTTTGCTTATAAAAATATTACCTAACCGTGGCATCAAAGGCAACGTTTGTATTAAAGCGATTTTGTATTGCCTCAAGGTCTGAGAAGGTACAGAAACATTTTGGCAAAAAAAAGAAATATATTGGCGGAAACTAAATATATATCGACACGAAAAATTTGGTGTCAAGCACAGAACACAACTTTCGATTACCGAAGGTAAGAGAAAGTTGTGTGCTGTGCGACCAGTCACACCAGATATTTTTTTATTGAATTATATTTTTTAGTTTTATATAAAATAATTTGTTAATACACTGGATAAAAATAAATTATCAATTAAATTGGTGAGTAAAAAAAAAAGAGAAAATAACGACAATATCCATTCATATAAAGTACGACACTAATATTGAGAAGAAATCGTGGAGCTTAAATGTATCATCTACCTCCGTAAATAAGATTTGTATTGGAAAAGAAAACAAATATCTAAATATTCTTGAATTATTTTATGAATTTTAAATATTAAATGATTAATGAGAATAATTAATAAATAATTAGCAATATCGAAGTAAAATACCTGGCTAAAAACGTCGAGAAACGAGGAGCGGGAGAGAGAGTTGGCCTGCTCCTAAGATGGCTGCACATTAAATGAGGTGTCTTGTCGGTTTCTTGCACAAACTAACATAGGTTAATTATTTCACGAGGCTCTCCTCACTACTGAGCTGGATAGTCAAGCCGAGCGTCCTTTCTAGGCAGACCTGAAGGCGCCAAAGAATACAACTCTTGTGATTGGCTAATTAGTCAGGAGAGGGAGTGGACGATTCTATTTTATTTAAATAAAAGGGGAGTCAGGTATTGAAAATTGTACTGACTTTTTCTTATGCATTTTGCCGTGTAATGAATAGTTATATGGACCCTTGATTGACACAGCCGCTTGATACATATGCCGTTAACATTAAAGTTATTTGTTTTCATTAGATTATATATAATTTTCTTTGTCAATTGTCCAAGTAACATTAAATATAAATATTTTTAGGACATATTTCATAAAAAATACTATTAATTACAGCATTTGAAACAATATTCCGTGCTTAACTCAATTTTTAATTTTTTTTTGCGCTTGAGACACTAATGCATTACAGGGTCCATTTAATAAAGACAATAGAAATATCGTATTAAAATTCATTTCACTTTGTTTCTCTGGATTTTTTTTTTTTTTTTTTTTTTTATTTGGATGACTGCCTCTTCTTATTATTTTAAACAAAAAAACTGCTGTATAAAAATCTGGTGTGACTAGTCGCACAATACACCTGATTTTTTGTGGGTCTTGATATATTTAGTCTCCCATAGCATTTTAGTTCCAAACTTGACCATTTGGATTTCATAAAAAATAAAGTAAAGTAAGGACCATGTTATGCATAAAGGAATCAAGCGCCATTATGATTGAAATTGAGAAAAAGCCGCAATCTTGTAGGGAAAAAGAAGATCTATCTCTTTATTTAAATCAACAAAATTATTATTCTGTGCATTTTTACTTTCTCTTACCTGTATATATATGTTAATATTTAGAGAGAGAAAGTATTGGATTCATATCAAAAATTCAATGTCGAGATTTTGATGGATCTACACGTTTTGAGGTCCCCTGAATCCAAAAAAGTGGTTTTCGCGACATGATCTGTCTGTGGGTGGCAGGGTGTGTGTTCAATTTTAAGCATGAAGGAATTGAGCTAAGAGGATGAAATTTAATATTTAAGTTTTATACCCTCCTGGACCGTGAAAATAAGCTTTTAATCAAAATCGGCCAAGGAGTACTAGTACTTTACTGATGCACTTTTTCAGTTTTTTTCGATTTTCTCAAAATTCGCTCCAACGATTTTTTTTTTTTAATTCATAAATGAATTTTTTTTTTAGATGCTCTTTAAAATGTATATTCTCATTTTGCCATTGAAATCTTCTGAAGACCACTTTACTCTTGTACTTCATAGAGGAGATAGGAGAAATGATTGTCATGGTAAGAAAATATAAATATTTTCCCACACATAAATTTTACATCTGAATTCAAATGTTCCGTACTGTCGGGAACTAATTATATGTCGACACAAAAAATATGGTGTGACAAGCACAGAGTTGTGTGCTGTGTGCCAGTCACACCAGATTTTTTTTGTATAAAACAGGAAAAAACGTCAATTAGTAATTAATATATTTTCTTGATCAAGAGCTGCATTTTTGAGTCGACATTATTTTTATTATGATATAGAATATTTTTTAAATAATTCGTATCTCCCCGCCTCTATTTTTTTTCTCTACCTATCCCTAAGGAAATTTATTTTGGTATGGTATCATTCCACGTCTTTTCCTTATAAAAATTTGATTTATACCTATTTTTTTTTTTTAATCTTTTAGTTTGATAGCACTAATTTGTTTAATAATTAATCTAGTGTCTTGATCAATTCCTTCTTCGATTTTGAGATTAAAAAACAAAGTTTTTTTTTTTTAAACGTAGGTTTTTTCGTTTTGTTGTTGTTATATTTGTATTTTATGAATCCACTGGAATATAGAGAAAGATTTATTTTAAGACTTTGCCAGTGTAATACCTTAAGAGGACAAATAAATAACATTGGGCTGGAAATAAATTGAGAAATATCGCCTGGGACAGTCTGTTGGTAAATATCTGGGCGTGCGCGCGCGTCCATGCAATTCTGCGCGAAAAAGCGAACCCGCGGAAATATATTAAAACTAAAAAGTCGTTAAGGAAGTTGTTAGCCAACTTTGCTTTACATTTTTTTTTCTCTCTCTCTGCCCTTCTCCTTCTCATGAATTAAATAGCATTGTTTTGACATTACATTTTTTTTTTTAATTTAAAATTTTATTGGGGCGTTTATATATGTATTTTGCTCCCTAGAATGGTTAAATGTGAATAATAAATAAGTTGAATAATAATTAAATTCTATAGCAACACTTGCCCGTATGGAAAAAAAAAACTTTAGAAAATTGTAAACTTTTAAAATTTGAGTAAAAATTTTTCTTGTCAGTTTAGAATAATAAAAGCCCTCGGGGCTTGGTGTAGGGGTTAGAGTGCTAACCTCGTATACCGAACGTCGCGGGTTCAGACCCCAGGCAGTCCGATGATTTTATTAAAGGCATTTGGATACCAAATGGCTTAAATAAGAATGCCTGGACCCCCAATAGATATATTCATTACAACGGTTATCGTCAAAGTCTTAAATGGCCTGAGTTGCCGAAAAGACTGTGTGAATGTGTGGGTGCATGTGACTGTGAATGAGAAAAGTGTGAATGTTAAAAAAAAAAAAGAATAATAAAAAAGACCTGATGAAGATCTTTGAATTAATTAATTAAGAAAAATATAATTTATTAATAAGGATTCGCTGGAACTTTGCAGCCAGGATATTTTATTTAATTTTTATTCGCTGACGTTTCGGTCATCAATCACGACTTTCATCAGGACAAATATTGTCAATTATACACGATCTTACATAACAATATTTGCTCTGATGAAGTTCGTGATTGACGACCGAAATGTCGGCGAATAAAAATTAAATAAAATATTTTTTATATAATCTCCTGGCTGCAAAGTCCCTGCAAATCCTGATTAAATCTCCACAGCCATAAAACATTAATTTATAAGGAATTATTCAGTACATATTAATAAAAATATTTATATAAAATCTTGTTTTTTAGTCTTTTTCGATAGTTGAGGCCGTTTAGTCTCCATTCTTATTTTTCTAAATTAATTGGTAGCGAGAATAATTTAGAATACATACTGTATATACGTAGATAAGAGAAAGTAAAAATTTCATCGGTCGGTTGTTAACAACTCCTAACAGAAAAGGCAAGATCTCTACCTCCCTTATCAAAATAAATACAGTATTCTTTATACCATTCAACAAAATTGAGTTATTCTGTCTTCTTAAATTCCACAATGCTCTAATAGAATTGTCAAACAGTGGAGATAGAGAACATACTATTCTTCATTAAGGTGAATTTTATAAGATAAATAAATAGGTTTATAGCAGTATAAGAGAGAGATTAAAATATATTTCCTGGAGTATATTTCGGTTTCAATTACCTCTTTAGTATCGTATTAAATTCTAAATAGGAAATGGAGCAATTAATTAAGGGGCTCTACGTTGCTTGTTTATTTCTCTAATTCTACTTCCAGATTATTATTTTATTAAAATTGCAAAATAAACACTGCAATCTCAAGAGAGTTTCACATAATAAAAAATAAATGATCTATTCTTATTTGATTTGAAAAGAGAGAAAAATTTCGTCTTAAATTCTCCTTATTGAGATTTTTCAAAATGCCTTCTTTTTAGAATCCGCCATTGAATGTACTGAAAGTATATTAATTTTGTCCTTCGTTTATGTTAGTAAGAGAGAAAAAGAGAGTTAGGTGGCAGATCGAAGAGCTATAAAACTTCTATTCGGACCTGACGATTTTTCTTAAAGCTTTCCCTTGGGATAAATCGGAGATAGCACCCTACTTTTACGACCCACTAGATTTCATAAGCATCAGCCTGCATGTACATTAAACAAATTCTAATGCTTCGGTAAACTAATGGGATTAAAAAAATAGTCGCACTGCACAACCTTCAGTAATTGAAAGTTGTGTTCTGTGCTTGTCACACCAAATTTTTTTGTGTTGCCATATATTTAGTTTCTGGCAGTACGGTACATTAGAATTCCAGATGTAAAGTGAAACTATTTATACTTGGGAACCATATCTCCTATCTTTCCTATGAAGTACAAGTGTACTTCACACAGCGGGAGTATCGACTTTGAAAAATATCTAAAAAAATCTGGTCTGACTGCTCACAAAGTTGTGTTCTGTGCTTGTCAAACCAGATTTTTAGTCGACATATGTTTAGTTTCGGCCGATATATATTTTCTTGTTTTATTTGCCCTATTAGCCGAGGCCGCCGATATTTTTTTTTTTTTTTTAAACACTCACACTTTTTTCTCATTCACACTCACATTAACTGAAGGTAACTGAAAACAGTGTGTATACACACAGTCTTTTCGGCAACTTACTCGATTTAAGACTTTTTAAGATATCCGTTATAGAGATTAATATACATATTAGGGGTCCAGTCATTCTTATTTAAGCCATTTGGTATTCAAATGGCTTAAATAAAATTATCGGACTGCCTGGGGTCCGAACCAGCGACTTTTGGTATACGAGGTTAGCACGCTACCCTCTACACCAAACCCCGAGGGCCCGCCGATATATTAGATTTGAAGATATAAAATTTATAAACAGGGGAAGGAATATTTATATTTTGTTATCCGGGCAACCATTTCTTCTATCTTTCATATGAAGTGACTTTTTTGGATTCAGGGAACCTCAAAACGTGTATATCCATCAAAATCTCGACATCGAATTTTTTACATGATCGCAATACTTTCTCTCTATATATTTCATATATAGGGTAAGAGAAAGTAATAATTGATTTATGAATTTTAATCAAAATCATTAAAGAGAATTTTATTCCCGAATGAAATTTGAAATTTGAAATTTATCCCTTCAGATTTTTATTATCTTTTAAAAGTTAACTCTTCAAAATAACGAGATATAAATTTTTTTAATATTATTTTTAAGTTTCAAAATCCATTAATATATTGAATCAATCTTTTTTTTATTTTTATTTTGTTTATAATCAAAAGGTGAAAATAAAAAAATTAAAAAAAATTTATCATAGAATGATTTAAAATTTTAATTTGAATTTTTTTTTTTCATATAGATATATAACAATAAAATGTTTTGATATTTTCTATACGTAATTTTTTTTTTAACGTTAAAATGGCACCAATAATAGATCGACCCAGATAAGCAATTTATCGGTATTTTAATGTCGAGGATTTATTTCATTGCTTACGATATTTTTTTTTTATTTTTATAGCTCTCAGGTTTTATAGTAAATGAATTTAAGGTATTTTTTTTTTTTTTATAATAAATTACTCCTAAATTGTATTTTATTTTTCCCATTTTTTTCCTTTCAACTCCCTCTAATATGAATCATTATTAAATAAAATGTAATCTATAAATTCCTTTGAGGGACTATTTTTTTTTTTCGATATTCAATTGCGTAAAATGAATATGGTGTTAATTTTTTTTTTTTTTTTTTTTCAAATATAATTATAAATTTTAATATTTGAACGGAATAAAGTATATTTTTATCAAGTAAATTGATCAATTAAATAAAATAGAGGAATTCAATATTTAATATAACACGTACTTTTTATATGTAATTTTTTTTTTTATTTCTATTGAATTGTTTGTGTAAATTCATTTATCTAGAAATAATTATTCAACTTTTTTTTGTTATCTATGAATAAATTTACTAGTGTTGGGATTTTGCAAAATAACAGAAATAAATGTTATTTTTAATCGAAATGTGTTCTTTTTTTAACTATCTATAAATTAAAAATTGAAGATAGGATTTGAATGAGAAGTGTGAGATTAAACCAACCGTGAGCCCACGGGGCTTGGAGTAGTCAGTAGCGTGCCTACCTTCTATACCGAACGTCGCGGGTTTGGACCCTAGGCAGTACGATGATTTTATTTAAGGCATTTGGATACCAAATGACTTAAATAAAAATGCATGGACCCCGAATTTATATATTAAACATACTGAGTATTGTTAAAAGTCGTAAATGGCCTCAGGTGCTGAAAAGACTGTGTGAATGTGAAAGTGAATGAGAAAAAAGTGTTAAAAAAAACAGCCGTGAAGATAGGCAACCGTTGCAATTACGAAACTAAACTTATGCTTTGGTTGTCAAAGTTTTAAGCAATATATATATAATTTGCAATATAACAAGTTAAGTATAAATTAGCAAGAACAGGAATCAAAAAAAGAAGTTCACAACGGGGAATTTTCTTTTTAAAATTTAGTCATTCAGGCCACTTAAGTAGTCTTCGCTTTCAAGCTATTAGTCCAATTCAATTATGCATTTACTCATCTCATTTAGAATCAGATGATCTTTAAATATTCAGGCGATTTAGTTAATTTTAGTTTAGCCCATTTATACAGTGGATTTATTTACTCCACTGCGTCGAGTGCGTAAATTAATAAAGATTTTCATTTAAACATTTATTTTTTTAAATCATAATATCTGATTATCAAAAAGTCTGATAAATAAATAAAAAATAAAAAAAAAATACTTTCTCTCTCTCTATATATATAGAGGTAAGAGAAAGTAAAAAAGTGAAAAAAATAAAATATTAAAACACAGTCGGATTTAAATTCAAATAAAAAATCTACGACCATCTTTAGTCAAAAAAGAAAATTTTTTTGCTGACCAAATTTGTAAGCCAATCGAAAAATTCAATTTTTTGAAAAGAAATTTTCAAGATAGGCCATTAGTTATTTTTTTCAATAAATTCAAATGTTTGAGTTTTTTGATAAAAACTTTCTGAAGAAGTCCTACCAATGACTGGAGAAAAGTTCTATTTTATTAAATCAAAAACTTTATTAATTTTGAAAATGAATATATTAAAAGACGGGAGGCGAAACCTCCCGAGGATTCAAACTGTGGAACGTCCCCCGATGGCTATCGGCACAAAAAAGTATTAAAATACAATAACTATGCAAAACCCATGGCCTTAGTAGCCGAGAGAGGGTTAATGAAAAAAAATATGAAAATAATAAATATTGTTTTTAAATATACATTTAAAAACCAGAAAAAAAGACATCTATTTTATTATTTCATTGCCTATCTATACAGAAATAATTTCCTAAATTTTTTAATTCAATTTTATTTTATAATAAAGAAAAAAAAATAAACATTTCCAAAGCTCTCAGTCTCAGAATAGCAAAGTAAATATTGACTTGGAAAGTGACCAATCGTATCGCTTGAGAAATACATACATACTACGCCTATTGATATTACGGGACGGGAGAACGAAAAAAAAATAAATAAACTACAAAAAAAACCTTCTATAAGAATACAAATAACTTTTTTAATTATTCATTATTCATCATAAAAAATAAAAAAAAATGGTTTAAAAATTTAAACTTCAATTTGGGTAAAAACGACTCTCTGAATCAGAAATGTATATTTGAAAGCAAATACCATAAAAAAAGAAATAAAAGAAGAAATATATTTTATCCTTTCGTTCTTATATCTTTTTTTTTTATATTGACCAGATAAAAAGAAAATATGAGATAATATAAATTTCCACCACGGTTACAAAAAAAAAAAAAAAAAAAAAAAAAAAAACGATGAGCTTTTGTAAATTTTATATTTATCTCACTTTTTTTTATTTGAAGCTTCAATTTTTTGGTCATGAGGAAAGAGAGAGAAAATCGAGGGTCAACGTTGATCGCAAATTCATTTCGATCACTTATGATGATTTCCAAACCAGGTCATCAGGACTCCAATTGCATATCTGATCAGATGACGCCATATATAAAAAAAAATACCCTTTAGGGAATTGTATAACATTTTGAAAAAACTTTCCTATTATTTTTATATCGAGAGAGAATAAAATGAAAGAGTTATATTAATGTGGTGCTAACCTATCATTAGGATGAATAAAAAAAGAAGTGGATAATGGCAAAAAAAAAAATTCCTTACATTATATTAACTTGGTAATAATAATAAAAAATTGTTTTAATTCCTTTGGAAAATTTACACTATAAAATAAAGTCCTAAGCGAATAGGAACAATCTTTTCCCATTGAAAGCACTCTGAAGACTACTTTACTTTCTTGAAGAAAAAAGCCCGAATTATTTAATTTTCCTCTATCAACGTTTCGGGGACTAAACGTCACCCATCTTCAGGACCTATATTACAAGCAATACATATATTCAGAATTCAGGGGCGTATATATAGGGGGGGGCCCCCCCCCGAAATTTCCCAAACACATATACATATATAGGGATATACAGACATCAGCGCAACAAATTTTTCAGCAGGATGGAAAACTTTGGTTCCGCAAAGGAAAAATGTTCTGCAAAGAATTTCGTGTGAACACCAAATTTAGTTTCTAAAGAATATTTTCCGCAGAAAATTTTCAGTTCGGGCCCCCCCCCCGAAAAATTTCTATATACGTCCCTGTCAGAATTATTATTTTTTATTTATATTTTATTATTTTTTATTTTTTTATATATAAAAAAAATAATAACAATTCTGATTATATGTATTGCTTAGGTCCTGAAGATGGGTGACGTAAAGTCCTCGAAACGTCGATTTTACTCTTGTTAGATAGGAGAAAGTAAATATTCCCTTGTCATGGGGGTAATTAACTCTCCCACCTCGAGACTTGAGAAAAATATTTTCCTTGGAAATTAAATGTTATTTTTTTAATTTGATTTTTGTATAAATATATATTCTGGTAAATAGGTATAGAGTGCAACTTTAAATTACCGATAGTAAGAGAAAGTTGTGCGACCAGTCTCGACCGACTAAAAACATTGGGCCTAAATAGACTTAGAGATCAAGACAAAAAAAAATTTAAGGAAAAACTAAAATATAAACTAAATAAAATTTTAGATAGGCCTAAATAAAAGTTTCAATCCTTGACCTATACCTTCTGGTGCCAAAAGTCAAGGGTTCGAATCCCATCGCAAGCAAAAAAAAATATTTCAATTGAATTAGATACCAATTAATTGAAATAAATAGGGAAAAGGTCTAAAAAGCTTCAGATGTCGAAAAAGTCCTTAAACAAATTTATTTAAAATTCTTCTAAAAAAAATATTATTCTTAGAACCATAAATGGTATTGTTTTATAACGTTATGTAAGTGGCATATAAGTTTGGGATGTTTTTTCTTTACAATCTTCAACCACTCGTCCCCTAGACTAGAAACTTAAGCGTTCCAATTTATTTAGAATTTATTTCTCTTCTCTCTTGAGAATGATCGAATTATAGATAGATCAATTTTCTTTTTAATAAGCTAATCATCTGACGGAATAGATCAAATTGTTTTCGATAATTAGAAACTATAAAATTTCTAAAAAAAAAAAACTATTATTAATATATTCATAATAGTAAACGTATATGTAAAATGCAGTTAGCGGTCATTTTTTGCGTTTTTCCAGTCAATTGACATTCGATTCTTTCAGATGGAGTTGTCGCTATCCTAATCGCTCGCTAGATTATTCATACATTACTCTGCAACGCCCTGCGGTGATGGTTCAGCTATAAAGATATCAACCCTTTCAACGTACCCTACACACTCACACATCCAACCTACTCACAAACTCACTTATACATAAACATAACACACACGTTCTGATGCCATTAAGCGCAAACATTTATCACTATAAACAATCCCTGGAAGATATATCATAGCCGTCCGTAATAAAGGAGGATGGGGTTGACTGAGAAAAGGTGGCAAGGCAGGAGAGGGGGGGTTGAAAAATGGGAGAAAACACTATAACAACAGTTATACAATATGTAGTAGTAGTGAATGTTATAAAGCAACGGAAAACATTTAATTCTTTGTTCAAATAAACAATTATTAAGAAGATAATAGAACAAATGAGTATTTGTTTAAATAAACTAACAAGTCACTTTTTGAGTAAATTTAATTAATATGTGGTGAAAATAGAATGGAAGCAAGGGATTAAATCAGAAAAAAAGCGGTGGGTGTGTATGAGACAAAAGGTTGGATCCAGGAAGTCTAATTGAGTGAAGAATATAAACAAAATATGTTTTGATATTAGATTTGAATGTGTTTCATCAGTTAATATTGTATGACATGAAGGCCTGGACTTGCATTGAAGTGGGGTTCACGTATCAACGACGCTTTTTATAAATTGCCAGAATTTTTTTTTTTTTTTTTTAATAAAGAATTTATCAATTTAAGTCGATATCCTTAATTTGACATTTATTTAGGGTGACTATTCATCCTGCATTTCGATTCAATATCCCACTTAGTTATATGTCCCGTAAAATATCCTCATCACTATTGAACAGAAGTCATGCCATCCGACGAATGTTACTCAAACACATTGTCAGGAGTTGCCAAGGGCCTGTATAAGCTCGAGGCAAATAACATTTGTCCTGATGAAGGCGGAATATCGGCCGAAACGTAGACAAAAATATATGAAATAAATAAAGACAAATTTAATTTTCTTTATTGTTTTTCTGGCTGCTGGATACCCTCACTACTCATCCTCAATTTTATTTGTTGAGAAAAGTAGATTTATAACTGGATATCATCCTGTTTCTCATTAACAGTTTTATTTGTAACTGTTTTCTTACTTCTGTTAAATATCTTAATTATTTTCAAATTTTTAAAATTAATATTTTAATTATTTTATAGCTTTTCTCTTGTATAAAATTTTTGTCCGATGAAAATATGGTCACCCTATGTTTATTAGATCATACATCGAATTGGAAATTATTTCAATATATAGGATTTGTCAAAAATAAATAAAAAAAATTTTAAAAAATCTACCGGTGTCTACCGATGGAGGTAATTATTGTACATAATATATTATTAGGAAAATGTTTAATTATAGACCACATTTTTGTTATTAATTATTTATTAAAAATATAAATACTCTACAGTACAGTATTTATATTTTTATAAATAATTAATACAAAAATGTGGTCTATAATTAAAAATATTCCTAATAATAATAATTCAAACCACAAAAGCTTTAATAAACACATATATAGAGTAGAAAAGAATTGTAAGTTTAGATAATATTTTAAGTTATTCTTTTTAAAATATCTTCCCAGTAAAAAATGTTAATTTATTAATGGATGATCAAAGTGCCTGGTATGTATATATGTATGTATATATATAAAGTACAAAAATTTATAGTCATTATTGTTTTTTTAATATCGACAAAAAAAAAAAAAAAAAAATGAATGTTAAGCTGAGAAAATAAAGAGCAGCAGGTTTTTAAATTGCCATTAATAGAAAATAAATCATTTTTTTCATATCAGGAAAAATTGATGATAATATATTACATTAAAAAAAAAATGAATAGCACCACAACATAAATAAAAAAAAAGTGTTTAAATCTAATAAATAAATTTCTTTGTTGATTGAGGGTAATTTATTTAAGAGGTGATAAAAAGTCAACCTCTTTCTTTTTTTTATGATTAAGATAAAATATTCTTTTTTTTTTTGTATAAAGGCGAAATATCCAGAAGGTGTTTGAACAAACTTGGATCTAGGGAATTTGCTATTTATTTTATTCTCACATGGATTTAGTAGACTTGTGGTGGTGAATTTCACGAACTGTCCCTTTGGCAAGCTTTATCTTTCGCCCGTGGTATTATATCTCCCTTTTCTACGGTGGGGTTTTGTAATATAAAATATCCTAGAAACACAATTCTTTATTTTTACAAACGGCCAAAAAAAAAAAAAAGAACTGCGCGAAAAGTCCGAAGTTAACATATATCATACATAAGAATATAAAAATTCATGAGATGGCCCATATTTTATTTATTAATCGACATATCGAGGTCAAAAGAGGATATTAGAATTATTTATTAAAAGGAGTGTGAGAAAGAGCTTGTAATACGTACTCTCATCTCGTTCGTATTCGCACAAGTGAGATAATCAAAATAAAAATTTAAACTAAACTCGCAGCAGAGTTTTTTCCCTTTTGGATTAAAATATTTAAACTGACAAACTGTACTAATAAAAACATATTTAATTATTAAGATAGCACTATATTTAGAGGGTCAGAGGTTCGCTTCCCGTCCCAAATGACCAAAATTTATTTCAATTGAATTGTCTACCAATCAAATGAATCAATTGGTCTTCCACTAAACAGAAATAAAATTTATTAACCCACCAGTGACCGAGAGTTTAGAGAGAGTGATAAATGTTAATATTGGTCATCTTTTAAGCTAATATTACTTTCTCTTACCCTATATCAGTGGTTTCCAAACTTTATGTTATTCAATACCACGCCTCCCTTAAAAATAATTAATCTTATGACGCCCCCCCCCCCCCATTTTATAAAATAATACAAAAGTTTTTAATGCTAAAAAATATAAATTTATATAAAAATATTTTTTTTATTTATTCTTATTTATATTAAAACTAGCAATCATTTGGCAAAGTAAGAAGAAAACGCAACCATAATTTTTTCTTTAAAAATATATTTTAAAAGCTTACGTTTCGGCCGTGGTCAAAGCCATCCTCGGATGATCACTAAGCTCCGAGAATGGCTTTGACCAAAGCCGAAAAGTCCACTGTTAAAATATATTTTTAAAGAAAAAATTCTGGCTTCGTTTTTTCTAACTTTCATTTCTGAAGAAAAATATTTTTCTCAAATCTTATTTTCACGCCCCAGGAGGGTGCCTAACATAAATATAAAATTTCAACCACCAAGCTCAATTCCTTTCTGCTTTAAATTGAACCCAAACAAACACACAGACAGACTATGTCGAGAAAACCACTTTTTTGGATTCAGGGGACGATATATCCATCAAAGTCTCGACATCGAATTTTTAACATGAATGCAATACTTTTTCTCTATATATATGTATATTAACTTATACATATAGGTAAGAGAAAGTAAAAATTCAAATCCGAATTATTTCTATATACAAAAAGATGCGGTAACTCACCCCAGTAAAATTCTAAGTGGACTAATTATATCTTACTTTTCTACTTAATGAAAAAAATTCCTACAAAATTCTGCAAGGGATTCGATGGGTTCCTAAGTTACCCAGTGTTATTATTATCGGTTTATGAGAGTTTCGAAATCTTCAAATATTAATTCCGCCCCAGTAATAAGAAATTTTAGAATGACATTAAAATGTTTCTATCCTACTATGCTATTTGCTAAATATTGAATATAAATTTTAACTTAAACGAAATGCACTTATTTCTTAGTAAAAGTATTAAAAAACATTAATACCTTTGTGCATTATAGGGAATGGGGCATTAACCTCCCTGGTTAATGCCTTCATACCTCCCCCCCCCCTTTAAGGAAATGCGAGCCTTCCCCACGAAATTACTCTAAAAATAATTTGAATACATTTATAAATAATTATTTTAATTTTTATTTTATTTTGAAATTATTTTATTTTAATTTTCAACCCTTAATCCACCCATGTGTAAAAGTATATTAAGGAAATTTGATTAACAAAAATATAGGCCATATAGAAAGAATATAATGGTAAATAATGGTGACTTAAGAAAAGATAGACAAAAATGCCCTCAGGCTTGGTGTAGTTGGTAGCTTGCCTACCTTCTATACCGAACGTCCCGGGTTCGAACCCCTGGTAGTCCGAAATGGATACCAAATGGCTTAAATAGAAATGCCTGGACCCCAATATGTTTATTATTAATTAATAACGGTTATCGTATAAAGTCTTATATGGCCTGAGTTGCCGAAAAGACTGAATGTGTGTGTGACTGTTGAGTGTGAATGAAAAAAAAAGTGTGAGGGCAAAAAAAAGGTAAAAATAAAAAACTATTTTTTTTTTTTAAATGACACCTACACTTCCCCTCTCCCTTTCAACAGCTTATATTCTCCCTCTACCCTAAGTGAAATACAAAATATTTAATTTCATATTCAAAAGAATAGTTTTTCGCAGTCAAATTATTTGTTTCTATCATTTTTTTTTTTTTTCAACTATAAAATGCATAATAATTACCTTTAATAAGACACTCAAGAGGGTGTGTTGATTGACGGTGAGGTCAGGGTGGGTTACACTCTATTAATTATTTATTCACTTTAAACACATCTAAAAAACAGAGCAGCTAGGCGCGCCTGCAGCCCGACCACCCGCTCGACTGAACGAGACTTGTCTCTCTTTCGATCGGAATAAAATTGATGAAAATAACAATTCCCTTTTTATTAAAAGTAAAAAAATTCCTTTTGCTCTAATCTAACTGGAAAAGAATGTCAACAAGTGATTTGGAATATTCCAAGGCCTTTCTTAAATAATCAACGCTATTTTTTGAATGTTTTCAATTTATTCGATTTAACTAAAAAAATTAATTAAAAAATTCATTAGCGAGTTTCTTATTTATTAATAGGTAGAAGTCAAACACGAACTAATTTCTGAAGATAATTGAAGATTTGGAAGAAGGGTGATTTAAACTAATTTCTGAAAAAATATTTTTTATTTTATTGTGTTAAGAAGACAAATTTCTGACAGATATTAAATTAATATATTCATATTCCTAAAAAAAATACCATCATGTTTCTAGCGCATATTTATTAGAGCGATTTTTTTTTTTTTTTTTTTTTTTAGAAAAAAAATTTAATCTCGTGTCTCTATAAGGAATAAGATAAACAAAATTAGGTGTTGTTAAATTAATTTATTGATAAATGAATGAACTTAAAAAGGTTTTCGTTGTTGTTTATATATTGGAGTGACAGAGGCAGCTCAAATTAAATGGATTAAAAATGTAAATAGTTATGCTTCAATTGTGCTGTAACATGGGATTATTGCGTGGGGCATTAAACATTA
Source organism: Euborellia annulipes (assembly GCA_023213315.1). NCBI lineage: Eukaryota > Metazoa > Arthropoda > Insecta > Dermaptera > Anisolabididae > Euborellia > Euborellia annulipes. Next base: position 18,816 of record JAKCPI010026993.1, read on the forward strand.
AACAGAGAGAGAGAGTATACACATAAGCCAAAAACAGGAATAGTATTTGAATATATTTTTTTAGTAAATTAATGACTATCGATCATACTTAATGTCTTTCAATTATGAATTATTTATTATCATCGGATTCAATTAAGAAAAAATAAGATTGCCGAGGAGTTTTTTTCAATATTAAAACATCAAATTTGACAAATGAAGTATCTAACCATGTTATATTTGTTTACTGGACATGTGTCGGGGATTGAAAATAAAAAAAAAAAAAAAAAAATGGGACGAGCTGCCAATCGTTTGTCACCTGAGGAATCACAGCAGACCCTTTTGTGAGTGACTTGACTTTACTGACTTCTTGAATATCAATCATATTTTTGACAAAAAATGTCAAAATTCAATTTTTATAGACGAATTGATGCTTTATATATTTCTATATATATCATATTCTTTATTTAACAAGAGGGAGTGTTGATAAAAGGAATGTTCAAAGTTTAAATTCCTATTAGAATTTTTTGAACCAAGGATGTTATTAAAATTTGACATAATAGATAGTAGTAATAAATCTCAAAAGAAGGGCAGAGTGCAAACGCTTTTGAAATAAACATCATTTTATTATACTAACATATATGATGAAAGTGGGAGGATTTTGAAAGAGAATTTAGAAAAATGAACTAGGCAAGCAACAAATACAAAGAAAATTAAAATATAGGAAAAAAAAAAAGTTGAATAAAAATATAAATATGTTAAGTTAATTGAGTTTGAATTAAATAAAAAAAAAAAAAAATTTAAGTTAAAATCACAAATCAATTTACTAAATAGCTACTAACTAAATGTTCGGATATCAACTATTAAGCGACCGACTAAAATATGGACTGATAATTTCAAGAGATTCGTTGAAGAAGACTTTATTAAACAGTCAAGAAATTAAACTGAGTGGGAACTGAAATTAAATAAAATATATGAATGAAAGTATTGATATCCAAAGATGTTGCAACAATTATACTCAGATGCAATGGGGTAAGAGTCAAATTGTGCATAATAGTTAAAAAAAATAATTAACGGTGCATAATTATACAATAAAGGTCAGTATCACGAAAAAGTTCTGAAAAACCTTTTCAGATGCGCATACAAAAAGACTATTTTTTATAATAATTTATAAATAGTATTTATTAAATACTATCAGTCTTTTGAAGAAGAGAATAAGTTATTTATTGCTAAATAAGAAATAATTTCATTTCTTTCTATTGTACTTAAGACCTTGATGATAGCCCCAACGAAAGACCGAAATGTCGTTCTTGTTTTCAGCATCCTGGTTGAGTATATTTGTTTATTACTTTCAAAATTTATTCATATTCTTGTAAGTCCTGGAACTTTTAACTTGCAAAAACCCTTAGGTATTGTTGATGAAGTTCTCCATTTTTTTTGTTATTTTGTTTGAAGTTATGGGAAGGATAAAAATAATAACGAATTTTTTGAAAATTATTTAATCTCTCGACTATCAATTTCGGCATGATGTACCATCATCAGGTCGGCGTTGAATACAGTGTGTGTATTATATATTATTTGTTGTTTGTTTGGTCTCTGTTTGTTATTTTGTATCAAACAAAATTACTTTATTTGTATCTAACAAAAACAGACCAAACAAACAACAAATAATGTATTCCCACCCTGTATTCAACACATCAAATTAAAGCCGACCTAATGATGGTTCATCGTGCCGAAATTGATAGTTGGGATTAAATAATTTTTAAAAAATTCGTTATTATTTTTATCTTTCCCTTAGGTTTTTTTTTTTTTGGTATACGACTTTGGCAAAAAGTTTTTTCTATTATTTTATAGGCAATAGACATTCTTCAAAGTGGTCAATAAAAAGCATTTTTCATATAGGTCTATATTTTTCTTTGATGAAAAAAATAATATTTGTAATATTTGAAATTATTAAATATTGCAATATACGTTTTTTCAACAGAAGAAAAGAGGGAAACGTGTTTCTTGAGAATCTTAAAACAAACTCAAGACGGGAATTAATTAAAAAGCAAAGTTCTGAAAAAAAAAAAAATAATTAGCTAAAGATGCTATCAGAGTGTAACAGTGGATATTGAAAGAAATATTCGTAGTCGGATGATAAAAATCTGGCTACCAAATATTGATTCCACTTCGAGTGCAGGAAGTCAAAAAAATGAACAAATGAAAAATTCAAATTAGAAAAAATAAGAAATTTTAAATATAAGTTTTTGGGATAAAAAATTTGAATATTAGTAGGCCTACTCAAAGATCAATAATTGATAATTATACAAAAATATTCATTCTTTTATTATTAAAAAAAAAATGATTTAAATTGAGATTTATATAAATGATAAAATCGCCTGATGGTTAGACCACTTTAAACGCAATTTGTCGAATCCTTGATGATTACATCAATTTTCAATCTATAGGGGCTTATTTAGAAAACATATTATAAGTCAATTTCATTTCACAAAGCTAATTTCTTCATCTAGAAGCTATATAATTCATAAAATACTGAGAGTACAGAAGAAAAAAAGAGCCATATGGGTGTATAATTGTTAAGGGTAGGTAATATTCAATTTTTAGAGTTTTTTTTTTCATCTAGCCATACATCCAGCATCAAATTTGCAAAATCTATTAAGGGGCCTAGGGAGTGAAGGTGTTACGCATGTTTTTCCCGCTAAGATGGCGTTGTGTGTCATAAAAAGTATGCCCAAATATCAAGTAATTCAAAAATTTGCCAAGAGATGTCAAAATGGTAGCTAATAAAATTTAATGCATTTGGTTGATTTTCATTGATCTTTTAACAATAAATACTTTATAAATGTTATTATATAATATGTATCTTTTATAAAAGCATAAAAATATATAAATATTGGCCAGATATTATATCTGTTAGGAGGAGACCTTTTTTGTTTATAAACCGCAAAAGGCAAAAAAAAAAAAAAAAAAAAAAAATGAATAATATAATAATTTCTCCGAATTTATTTGAATAATGAAAATTAATGTATAAAAAAATTATTTTTTTATGTTATCCATTAGTATTAGTATTAATTATGTTTTTTTTTATATAATTAACCTTATGATATTTAAAACCGAAAATCTACCTAACCATCCAACAATCTGGTTATTCATATAAAAAAACTTTATCAAAGTATCTCTTTTGAATACCAGTAATATAACAACTAACGATTATTCATTTAAAAAAAAAATCGTCCATAGTCTGTTGATGACATGAATAATATTGTAAATTTATCAAAATCGATTTATCTAATATAGAAGTTGGAACGGAAATCGAACAAACACAAAGGTGTGTTGCGAATAGAAAGGTAGATTAGATAGGGGAAAAAAAAGAAAGAAGAATGAATGCATAAGAGCTGAAAGTAAGAATTGAGGTCAATAAAACGCTAGAGGGTAAAAATGAAAAGAATGCATCACAATAACAAGATGGTGGAATGTTGTTGACCTTGTATACAAAAACAGAATGTTAAAGCAACAAAAAAAAAAATTCTGAATATAAAAATCTAACTAAATTCTCATCAACCAGTTGAATATGAATTCTCAAACAGAATAAATATAACAAACAAAGATTAAGGACACCAAATTAGACAAGCATATTGATAAAATGGATTTAGTAATGTCAAGTCAACAGAGAGAAATTAAAAAAAAAAAATTTTTAATAAAATTAGGAATTCAAATTTTCAAATTTATATAATCAAATTCTTTTTTATTAAAAGCCTCAAAAATAAAAAGTATACTACAGTATTAAACGATCAATTTACGTTTATTTTTAATTTCTCTTACCTCTATATATGTTAATATATATAGAGAGAAAGTATTGGATTCATGTCAAAAATTCGATGTCGAGTGTGAAAAGCACAGTGCAAAACTTGTGTGCTGAGTAAACCAGATTTTTTAAATTATGTTAATAAATATATTGATATAGCCTATAAATAAAATTCAGAGAGTTAATAATATAAAGAAATTATTTTATCTAATTCAAAAAAATATCTCTTTTTAGTGCAAAGAAACAGGACTGTATTGGTAGCCAGGAAAGATATTGGGCGCTAATTAATATTCAGTCTTGAAATTCCAAATAAATAAAAATATATAGAGAGAAATATAATCAGTGGCGTCATTTTAGGGGGGGGGGGGGGAGCAGAGGGAAATTTGCCCCACCAAGGGCTCTGATTTTTATAAAATTCTATATTACTAGCCCGCCTTCGGAGGGCTTCGCCCCCTTGGACCCCCCGCCAGCTGGCTCGGGCCCGCTTGCCCCCTCGCCTTTTCTTAATTATGGGAAGCTTCACATTTAGACAGAGATATATTTAGTTTCTCGGGGTATGGACATTAGAATTCAAAAAAATGTAAAATAGAAAAATAATTATATTTTGACGAGCAATCTCCTATTCTTTATAATTTATTTTTGTATTATTTAAATAAATTCATTTGAATGATTTTCAATCTGAAATTGATCGATATAATAGAATTTATTCAACCGAGGAGCTCTACAATTATTATTATTATTAAGAGCTAATTAGATTAATGCAATTTCATTTAGAACACAATACAAGCAACGTGGTATGAAATAACTATTAACCATAATATATATATGGTCAAAGAATAAAGTGCTATATATTGTAAATGAAAATGGATTCTATTCAATTCCTAGTAATTGTCATTCAAATTTAAAACGTAATAGGTGAAATTAATATAAATTAAGAATTTTGTATGATTGTGTCTGTGTAAATATGTAGACTCTGTGTGCGAATTTAACCGAATGTCATATTAATCCAAATTTATATTTAAATTTTAATGAAATTCTAAAATAATATTGACAGTGATATGTTTTAAAACTTAACGGGAAATTATTATGGCAATTTATTTTTAATAGTGTGAATGTCACCTGAATATGATAGTTTACACGAATCTCGTCGATACTATATTATAGCTATAAAAGTCGTATATTTCAGCTAGTCGGTATTTAAATTCTCCAATCAAAAACATTTCAATTAATAATTAAATAAATTATAAAAGAATATTGAATTTAATGGAAGTATTTTAAAAAAATATCGAATTTTTTAGATTAGCTTGGAGAAGTTAAAAATATGTAACATTCACTAGTAGTAAAATAGATGCCATAAGTTCAATCATATACAAAATAATATAAAATATTACATATAAAAAAAAATCTGGTGTGACCAAATACTTTCCCATGTTTATAAATTTTACATCTTGAATTCTAATATAATATATTATATCGGCGGAAACTAACAGTGGCGTAGTGAGCTTAACTCGCGCCCGGTGCACAATATATTTTTAGCGCCCCCTCCCCCGCATTTGAAAACCATAACATTATACAGGGGCGTATATAGAAATTTTTTGGGAGGGCCCGAACTCAAAATTTTCTTGCCTGCGGAAAATTTTTTGCCCTGCTGTTAAAAATCATTTTACCTTTTTTTTTGGGAGGCTAAGTTTTGCCGAATTTTTCCCCCTTCCTGCGGAAAAATTTTATTTTTTTGCGGAACCAAATTTTTCCGTCACGCGGAAAATTTTTTTAATTTTTTTCCCGGACATTAAAATTATTTTTTGTTTTGCGAATTTGTTTGGCGCCCCTTTGTGAGTAGCGCCCGGGGCATGATACCCCCGCCCCCCCTCTCGCTACGCCACTGGAAACTAAATATATTTCGACAGAAAAAATCTGGTGTGACAAGCACAGAACACAACTTTCTCTTTTAGGTCACCTATAAATATAAAATTTCATGATGATGGAGTCATAAAAAAACAAGACGAATGCAGCCAAATATTCTTTTATTTTAAATCTCGCCCTCACGGCTGACGTTTCGGCCAGCCGGCTCTGAAGATGGCCTAGACCTCGGGCCGAAACGTCAGCCGTGAGGGCGAGATTTAAAATAAAATAATATTTGGCTGCATTCGTCTTGTTTTTTTATGAATCCATCATCATTAAGCCTACAGCCACAGATCTTTTTCGATTATAAAATTTCATATAGGTAATTATTAGGGAGAAAAAAAGAAGTAATTGTGTCATCAAAATGATATATTAAATTTTCCCTTTAATTAATCTTAAATCAGCTATCTATGTAAATTTTATTCTATATGACGTGATAAATTAATGTAACTTTATTATCAATAATATTTGTAATAAATTAATCTTATAAATAAATTCTGAGATATCCATAAAAAAAAAAAACAATTGTTAGTAAATATTACATACCACTCAATAAATTTTATCTGATTTATCACGAAAATGGAATTTATTACAATTTATGCTCACACACAATATGGACAATGAAAATTAAATATTAGATAATATCGGAAGGGTGGTCTTGTTTTTTTAACTTTGATTTTTTTTTGTTCTAGGTAATATGGCGCCCTTCGGTCGCAGATGGCGAGGTCCAAATAGCATTTGGATGTAAAAAAACAGATAGATGGCAACACCTAAACATGTAATGTTCTATATATCCTAATACAATGTATGCAATAAAAACAACAACGTAGACCAGAATAAAGATACTCGTTCCACCCTCAAACTCCCGTTTAGTTCGTTTGCCTTTTATTACTTTATTATGTTCGGGTTTATTAAAAAAATTCCGATAAACCCCTCCGAGTTTATTTTTTCACTCATCATCAGGCTCAAGTTGGGGAATATATAAAAATATATAATAAATAAAATATGCTGCTACTAAATGAAATATTCAAGAAACAATGATTTTAAGAAAATTTTAATAAGATATTGGTTTATAGCTTTCTTTTTTATACGATCTTCTTTGAATTTTATTGAATACTTTGAGAGAAAAATTAAGATTCATCCCCATAAATATAAATAAATAAACCCTTAGAGGATAATTATCATATTATTATAAGAGGCTATATTTTTTTTTATGTTTAATTTTAATCAATAAAAGAGGATATAAAAAAAGGGGCTAATGTATAATAGAAAAAAAAAATAAAAAAACACGAGAGAATATAATTCAATATCTAAAATAACAGGTGCGAATAATATGTATAGTTATAAAAATTTGCCTATTCAAATTGGTAGATATTAAAAATTTATTTTTCTCACCTATCCAAAACAGACTTTATATTATAAATTTATTATTGATACTAGCAGCATCCGTGAATGAATAATAATTTAAAGAAAAATTCTTAAAAAAATAGGCAATATAAAATTTGGTAATTAATTTAATTGTTGTAATTATCAGAGAGAGAATTATCTAATCTGGGAAGAAATGCATATTATGAAAAACTCCTGGCTATTGTTTGGTCGCCTTCAAAACAACTTACAACTTACGCTACTTCTAGTGATATATTTAAGAGAAAAAAAGGAAAAAATTTATTGATTTGAAGATTTCACAGTTAATTATTTTTGTTTAATTTCACTAATACATTAGAAACTCTCTTATCCGGCCTGGCCGGATTCCGTTTGGCCGGTTAATTCGAGGTTTCGGCGAAAAATTGATTTTCTTTCAAAAGAACCAACATAACACTTAATCAGATGTCACCAATAAACAACAAATAAAATTACAACTCATTTTATTGTGTAAATATGTAGAGAAATCTCAAGCCTATGTAGTAGAAAAAGCAAGCAAGAGGAAGCAAGCGAGTAAACAAACTCGGGAACACCTTCCCCCTTCCTCTTCACCATCTGATATAGGCCTGTTAATCCGAGGCCGGATAAATGGGGTTATACTGTAATTCCTAAGACACTTTTTATGCAAAAATGATTATCGGTTGCTTCTGTTCTAGTCAACTAGCAAACTTATTCAACGGATAGCAAATCGATTCAGGGGACCTCAAAACATGAAGATCCATCAAAATCTCGACATCAAATTTTTGACATGAATCCAATACTTTCTCTCTCTATTTATTAACATATATATATAGAGGTAAGAGAAAGTAAAAAATAAATAAATAAACAAGTATTGTGTTCCTAATTTCATCCCTTAGTTAAGCCTTATTTCGAACTTTGGGTCTTGGCTAGTTTGTCCACGACTTTAAAGGCGAACTCTATACTTTCTTTAACCCTTATTTTTTTTTTTTGAGATTTTACTGAGGTGAATTCCTCCTTCGTCACTCATATTAAATAAATTTATTTTTTAAGAATAGTGAAAAATGATTTGTCAAAGTTTTATAGTTTCCATTTTATTCCAAAGATCAAGAGAGTCTACAATTTTACTAGTCTGAGTTGTAAATCGGTTTATATATGTTTACTAAATTTCATAAAATTTTCTTCCATCTGTTTTATGTGATTCGATAACACAAAAAAAGGCAAAAAAATTGACAATATAAAATTTATTCCGTAAAAAATAAGTCCATATATAAAAAAAAAATTGTAAAATAACTCTTTTCCCGAAATGATTCCCTGGTGCATACATAATACTCTCAGCGGCGTAACCAGCCGCTGAGGGCGAGGGGGCGAAGCTCAACTAGGGCGCCGATTTTCCAGGGGGCTTTGTAGGCCGTAGGGCGCCTATGCCGGTTCCGAGAGACGCCAAGGGCTCGTTGTTCCTGGGGCGGGGGGGGAGGGGGGCGCCCCCTAGCCCCCACCTAGTTTCGCTACTGAATACTCTGATATATAACCGATGCCCCAATTTCTCCACGAAATTATGAAAGATATTTCTAACTTGGGCCAAATAAACAATGATTAAGTTTAGGTGGGCCGCAAAAAAAAAAAAAGTTTATAGGCCTAAATAAGTATATTATAATTTTATATGCTGGTTTCGTTTCTAATTCACATTTCTATTTTATTTTTATTTTGCGTCGGATATATTGACTGGGCCGCAAAAAAGTTCAACTCGGGCCGCAAATTTGACACCCTTGGTATTTAGGCCTACATTTGAAAAAAAATCTATATTTTTACTTTCTCTTACCTATGTAGATATGTATTATATATATATAGAGAGAGAGAAAGTATTGGATTCATGTCAAAAATTCCATGTCGAGATTTTGATGAATATACACGTTTTGAGGTCCTCTGAATCCAAAAAAGTGTTTTTCGCGACATGGTCTGTGTGTTTGTCTGTCTGTCTTTGTGTGTTCAATTTTAAGCATGAAGGAATTGACTTATGAGGCTGAAATTTTATATCTAAGTTAAACACCCCCCGGGAGCGTGAAAATAAGCTTTTAATCAAAATCGGCCAAAGATTACTAGTACTTTACTGATGTACTTTTTCAGTTTTTTTCGATTTTCTCAAAATTTGCTCCAACGATTTTTTTTTAATTCAAAAATCAATTATTTTTTAGATGCTCTTTCAAATGTATATTCTCGTTTTGCCCTCAAAATTGTGTGAAGCATACTTTACTCTTGTGCTTCATAGGAAAGATAGGAGAAATGGTTGCCATGGTAACAAAATATTAATTTTTTCACATATAAATTTTACATCTGAATTCAAATGTTCCGTACTGTCGGGAACTAAATATATGTCGACACAAAAAAATCTGGTGTGCTTGTCACACCAGATTTTTATAAGAAATTTTCATAATTTACATTAAAAAGTGTAATTTTGTATAGATTTTAATCGTATTTATTTTGGATAAACATATTTTGAAGCTGTCGGTTAAATACCAAATATTTACCAATAAACGATATTATATCTGTTTGAAACATCGAAGCAAAAAACAAAAAAAAAGTAAATATCTCTAGTGAAAATAAATCTAAATTCTGAGTCAAAAGAGAAAAAGGGTTAGGGGGTGAGGGGCTAGGGGAGATAAACTCAACCAAAAGGAAAAACGACCAGCATTTTAGAGAAATCCTGACCTGAAAATAAATTTAAAAACAAAAAAAAACCTATATTATTGATATCTATGAATATTTTTATAAATATCTTCTATAAATGACCGCTCTTTTCCCCTATCCTATAATCTAATACAAATAGTCAAAATGATCTGATTTATGATTTTTTTTTGTACTTGTTTGTATGATTAATACGTAAAATATTCATATATATAATATATATCTATTGATTCTAGATAAAGAAATACCCTTATTTCATTTGGGGAATTGGGCTCTCAGCCAACAAGAAAAGTATAATAATATATAACAAGTGCATTTAATCGATATTTAAATATTTTGTATGAAATATCAAACGACGAATAAAAAAAAAAGAACAAATGTTTGTTAAGAATAAAAAAGAGAATAATAAATAAGAAAACATTTGTTTTTTATTACATAATTAAGTCAGATTAGAGACTCGGTCCGTATCGTGAGATACAAATAAATTGTATTCTTATGTATTAAGGAAATGCTAAATAAATTCCTAAGAACTATTATACATTTTTTCGGGAGGTCATTAATAGAACGGATTTTAATTATAGTAGGGCAAGTTAATAATCTTTCTAGAGTGGCAGGACAAAAGCTATTAAATTAAAAAAGAAAAAAATTGTTCTGATGTAGCAATTTTTTTTTTTTTTTTTTTACATAAAAGAAATTATTGAATTTATAAGAAGCTAAAAATTTTTTTATTTCTAAGTTTATCCTCATATGAGGTCATGTCAACTTTTTTAAACAATTTTATAATTATATCTTAAGCATATAAAGGCTTTTTAATTGACTAAAGATGCCCTTAAACAAGGGCGTCCGCAGGATTTTTTGCAGGGGGGGGGGGCAAGTCACTTCCAGATAAGTTAAAAAAAACGTATTTTGATATTAATAATGTTATACATCTCTTAGTATTTAAAGCTTTCTCACCGCGGCAAGGTGGATGTATACTGTGAAAGGTTTTTTTGTATTTTTTTTTTGTTTTATACATTTTTTTGTATCATTTTAATTTTCCAGGGGGGGGGGGGCAAGTGCCTGGTTGCCCCCCCCCTGCGGACGCCCATGCCCTTAAATTAATGATTTCTAATCATCACCTATTAATTTTATCTAATTATTAAAAAAAAAAAACTTAACAGATATCTATTTGTAAATAAATTTTCGGTAAAGTCAGAAAAAAAATTTGGTGTGGCTTAATGCACAGTACACAACTTTCTCTTACATTAGATAATTGAAAGTTGTGTTTGGTCACACCAGATTTTTTGTGTCGAGATATATTTAGTTTCTGTTGATACGAATATTAAAGAAAGAAGATGGAGATGGTATATTAAAATTCAAGATGTAAAATTTATAAACATGGGAAAATATTTATATTTTGTTACCATGACAACCATTTCTCCTATCTTTTCTATGAAGTACAAGAGTAAATTGTGCTTCAAACAATTTTGAGAGCAAAATGAGAATATACTTTGAATGAGAATATACTTTGAAAAAATAATTGACTTTTGAATTTTAATCAAAATCGTTAGAGCAATTTTTGAGAAAATCGAAAAAACTGAAAAAGTACATCAGTAAAGTACTAGTACTCTTTGGCCGATTTTGTTCAAGAGCTTCGTGGGGGGGTATCTAAATATAAAATTTTTATCTCCTAGCTCTTTTTGTTATTTGAGATATTTTGTTCACAGACACACACAGAGACAGGCATACAGGCCAAGTTGCTAAAACCACTTTTTTGATTCAGGATAGAAAATGAGAAATGCAGCTAAGGTTTTTCCTTTATTTATTTAATTCGCACGGCAGACGTTTTGGTTCCGTGTTTTTACCATCTTATGAACCATCGCCGGCTCTGAAGATGGTAAAAAAAACACGGAATCGAAACGTCTGCAGTGCGAATTAAATAAATAAAGGAAAAACCTTAGCTGCATTTCTCATTTTTTACCCTCTTATTAATACAATAGTAAAGTGTGCTTCAAAAGATTTCAAGGACCAAATGAGATATAAAATTTTTAAAGAAAAAGAAAAAAAAATTTTTTTAAGAATTTCAAGCAAATTCGAAATGATAATTATTACAAAAATTGCTTACAATTACAAAAAATGCTTTTTTTTTAAATTATTAAAAATATCTAAATATTCAATATTTTAAATAAAATAAAGGTAAATCATCATCGTGGAAATAGATGTGTTAATATAATTTCAAAGGGTGAATTAAATAAATGAACATACTAAAGAACTCTCAAAATTCCTTTTGGTCAATAAATGGACTTCCCCTTTTTATTTCACGTATTTTAATGGTGAAATATAAACTTGATAAACGAGCTATTATATTAATGTCTATTTTTATTTCACAAAATTCACAATAATTTCCCATTTCTCACCTGTTCTATTTTTTTTTTTTTTTTTTTTTTTTAATAGCTCCATTTCATTTAATATATTATCTTCAATAAATTAAGTCAGCCAATATGGATGGACAAAAGCGTTCCTAAAAGTTCCAAAGCTCTCTAAAGAATTTGCTTAAAATAATGCATATTGATGCAGCGAACGTAATGAATAGACGACCAGGAAAAATTTGTAAAAAAAAATCTGGTGTGACTGGTACGCAGCACACATCTTTCTCTTACCTTCGGTATTTGAAAGTTGTCTTTTGTGCTTGTCACGCCAGATTTTTTGTGTCGACACTGAAGATACATTTATATGACCCGTTGAAAAATATTGCAATATTTATATTTTGTAGCCATTGCATCCTATCTTTTCTATGAAGTACAGTGAGGGACAATATGTCGCATTCATCCATGCGATTTCTACTTGTGATTATTACATTGTTAAAAAAAAATAATTATTTTTTAATGGAAACCTTTCATAGTTCAAACCTAGAAAATTTCCAAAAAAGATTTTCATTTTCTTTTAGAAAAACAATAAAATAATCACAAGTTGAAAACGCATGAGTGGGACTTAATATTGTCCCTCACTGTATAAGAGTAAAGTGTGATTCAAACAATTTTCAGAGCAAAATGAGAATATACATTTTTAAGAGCATCTAAAAAATAATTGGTTTATGAATTTTAATCAAAATCTTTGAAGCGCATTTTGAGAAAATCGAAAAAAAAAAAACTGAAAAATTGCTTAAGTAATGAACTAGTACTCTATGGCCGATTTTGTTCAAAAGCTTCGTGTCACGTCTCAATGGGGTACCTAACTTAAATATAAAATTTCAATCTTCTTGCTTGCTCTTTTCGTTCTTGAAATATTTTCACTGACACACAGTCAGACACAAAACAGAAATACGAATACAAATTTCAGGACGAAAATATTTTCTGTTCCTAGAAGGTCCTCTTTAAACATATTAAAATTTGGTTTCTAAATTCCAACGGAAGGTTGTCCAAATAGAGTGACAGGCAGAGCGATAGACGGACATTTGAGAATAATATATAAAGACAAAAAATTATTTAAAATTTCAAAATGGCTTTAGATGCCAAAAACAATTTAATTATTTAATAATCACTAAAATTTTATTATAAACTTTCCCCTTCTGATATTGTAAATGTTTATTTAAATATATTTAATATCTAAAAGCCCTTTTAGATGGCCAACGAAGAGTAGCCAGCCAGTTTAGATTAATGTTTAACTTGCTTGCTTAAAGGGAGTGAGAGAGAGAGAAAGCAAGAGACATATGTGTCCCCCACATTTCTAGTCCCCCTTTCCAATGAGAGTCGGATTACTAATTACTCCTGGTGTGGTGACGGGTTCCATTTGCGACCGACCGAGAGGGTACTTCACCAGGCCACCACGGTACTCAATTAGAAGAGACGCGTGCGTGCCAAATCCGTTGTGACTAGGACTAGTCACAATATATGCATGCATTAAAACGGGATGGAGATGACGACATTTGACGACGGCATTTCGAAAGGGATGGGATGCTATGGGTGGGAGATGATGGGCTGTTTGCTGATCCATCTATACTACTCAATCATTTAGGAATCTCTCAACTTAATGCATACTGCCTTCAATATCACTATATTCCATTAAAAATAATATTTTTTTTTTATATATAAATACATGTATAAATAAAATCAATTTGTTTACTTATGTTGGCACATAAAATGGATTTAAATATTTTCTTTGAAATTTTAAAATAATTTTTAAGTATTCAATCTAAAATCCAAAGGAAAAAAAATTGTTTTTATTAGTTTAAGGTATTTTTAGGCATCTGGCCTCTAATACAACGTAAGTTTAGTGCAATTATAAGCCTTATGGATTTGAAATTTCTTTTAGCAAATAATAATGAATTTCTAAAACTATACATAGTTCAAATAAAAAATGCCCTTGAGCTATGTATGGCTCAGAGGTAGAGTATCAGCTTCTGGTGCCAAAGGTCAAGGGTTTGCATCTCGTCCCAGGCGAAGAATTTATCTCAATTGAATTGGATACCAATCAAATGAAATAAATAGGGACGGGGTCTAAATGACCTTATATGCCGAAAAAGACCTTAAATAAATAAAAAAAAAAAATATTTGTATACCAGTATATCTTGAAAAATGTTTTAAAATATTAATCCCCCGCCCCCGTGGGCGAGAGGTTAGAGATGTTGACAAAAGGCAATATTGATAATCTTAAGAACAAGGGGTTCGGATCCCAAGCAGTCTGATGAATATTTATATAAATGATTTGGCTACCAGTTGATATAAATAAATTTGCCTGGATCACTTGGATCACTGTATCCTTAATAATATATTCTCAATTTATCGATTAAAGTCTATATAAGCTCAGATTCCAAAAAACTTCTTCTTGATTCGTCTTCTCCTTCAGAATTTTGCCGATCAGTATGGCTATCTTCATCCTTGAAACTGCAGCTCTGAACAACTCCGCCGACGACAGACCAAACCATTCCCTTAAATTTCCAAGCCAAGAGATTCTTCTTCTCCCAGGCCCTCTTCTTCCTTGGAGCTTCCTCTGCATTATTAACTGAAGAAGATGATATCTGGTCTCCCGACAGACATGACCCAAGTACTGAGGCTTTCTTCTTTTTATGGAGTCAAGAACCTCCTTTTCTTTGTTCATTCTCCTCAGGATGTTTTCGTTTGTCACTTTATCAAGCCAGGAGACTGCCTATAGCACCACATGCTTCCAAAAGACTAAAAAATATTAATTTCATTTTTGGCTAACAATCAAGAAATATCTTTCATAAATTTTCACGGAGCTCCAATTAAGTACCAGTGCTTTAAATATTAAGTTTTTATTTATATTTAATTTTCACTTCACATTTTACCAAAAATATGAAATTAAATTTGTTATAATATTGAGATGATGGCTGAACTATTAGAAGATATGAGTAGGATGGCAGCCAGGAAAGAAATCAGACAAAAAATTCAATCAATTTTTTGTTTGATTTCTTTCCTGGCTGCCATCCTACTCATATCTTTAAATTTGTTATTTTTCTATTTTCGAGTTATGTATTTTATTTGGGAGATTCAAGATTTATTTTTATATAAGACGAGTCGTTGAGCAGTTTGAAAACTATGAAATTTGTCAGATAGATTAGTACGAAAAACTTATTATTCCATTAGTTCGTAGGGAAATAGAGAGAAAAGAGGGAGCAAGCAGATTATGATGCATAGGGGGAGCAGGAGAAAAAATACCAGTCTTAGTTCGGGTTGCCATTCACCATTCTCTAGAGTGATGTATAAATGTGTGGTAAAAAACCATAAATCATACTCATCCATCAAAATCTTGAAATGTCAAATTTACATTAATTACAATACTTCCCCTTTGGCTAAAAACAAAGTTTTCATTTATCTACTATTATGTGAAGAGATGGATTTATAAAAAAAAGGGGAGGATGATGAAAAGTTCTCTCTACTCGAAAAAAAATAATTTTGACAAACATCCTATATAGTGAGTGCCATTTCACAATTTTTATATATTCCACAATTAATTTAATCAAATGACATTTTTCGTTAATTAAATATTTTCCTTTGTGAGAGAGAGAGACAGTTTTCAGAGGGGGAAAGAGAGAGATGTATATTTCCCCTCTCTTTCGTTTTATTGGTCATGTTTCTCAATTAGGGACCATTTCTCTCTCACTCTCTCCAATTCCCCATGCTCTTTCTACAATCAAATTAATTAAAATTAATCAATCAACACATTGTATTGATGGCTAAAGGGAGTCATTTAAAAAAAAAGCCAAAACGGAACGAAATCTTCATGCTACATGTCAAAGGTTAAATTGATTATTTAAAGTACTTTAAGTATATTTTGACCTAGACGTATGGAGTGTCTAAATTTTACATGAATGGAGTACTTCATGATGATTATTTTGATATTTAATAAAGGGGCTGTTATAAAATCAACACAGCAATGAAATAGTGACAAGGTTCTTGTTTTATAACAAAAAGGAAGGTTTACTTTCAAAATTTATTTAAAATATGTGAATAACAATGGTAGTAATTTATTTTTTTCAGTATTTAAAGCCAATTGTGGAATATGGGTGTTGAGAAGGATGAATAAATAAAATCCGGAGCTGATGATCAGGACAATTTATTTGGATTAATTCCGTCCGCTATAGGTCGACGTTTCCTAGCCAAAACGACTCCTTCTTCAGGACCTTATGGTTAACAAATAAAAAGTACATATCATGGATTACACATATACAATATATTATTTTTTTTAAGGATATTTATTTTTTTTTATATATAATAATGGTATATAAGTGAACTCACCATGCGGTGTCAAAAAAACAAATAGCCCTCAATTTTGTCATAAAAGCTGTGATTAATGTCGCTCGTTTTGTTTCTTTTTTTGAGGGCTATTTGTTTTTTTTTTTTTGACACCGCTTGGTGAGTTCACTTATACCATTATTAGGCCTATAGGTCTATATATAAAAAATAAATAAATAAATATCCTTAAAAAAATAAATATGTATGTATTTTTTATTTGTTAATCATAAGGTCCTGAAGAAGGAGTCGTTTTGGCTCCGAAACATCGATCTATAGAGGTCGGAATTAATCCAAATAAATTGCCTGATCATCAGCTCCGGATTTTATTTATTCATTCTTCTCAATAATATCCACCAGGCTGCTCCCCCCCCCTATCTTCAACACAGAATATGGATGTGTAAATTTCATACAACTCCTAGACGGAAAGTAAGAGTAAGGGTGGATACACAAGTAACTGGAAACTTGACAAGCATGCATGATCAATATTTTTGTACAAGCATGCACAAATTCCCTTCGGCCCAAACAAGGGGCGTATAGAAATTTTTCGGGGGGGGGACTGGAAAATTTTCTGCGGAAAATTTTTAGAAACTAAATTTTTTTCACACGAAATTTTTGGGACAATTTTTCCTTTGCGTAACCAAAGTTTTCCATCCTGCGGAAAATTTGTTGGCTGATGTCTGTATATCCCTATATATGTATATGTGTTTGGGAAATCGGGGGGGGGCCCCCCCTTATTACCCTGACCAAACAGCACAAGCATGCTTGTACAAGCATATTATATACTATAATTCTTGTACAAAAATTTTGTTCATGCATGCTTGTCAAGTTTGTAGTTAAGTATGTAGTTCGCTTAAGACATTTTCCAGAGAGCATTCGTTACAGCACTTGAAATTTATATGTCAAATTTGTTATAAAAAAAAACAGCCGGCCGCCTTCGGCGGGTTACGCCCCTGGACCTCCCGCCAACTGGCTCGGGCCCGCCTGCGGCGAACCCTCGCCTTTTCTTAATTATGAGAAGCGGGCTGGCGTCTAGACAGGGGACTACGCCCCCCTGAACCCCCCCCCCCTCCAGCTTCAAAAATTCGAGATTTTGTTGAATATAAACGTTTTGAGGTGCCCTGAGTCCAAAATAGTGGTTTTGGCGACATGGTCTGTCTGTGGGTGTGTGTTCAATTTTAAGCATGAAGGAATTCAGCTACGAGGTTGAAATTTTATATTTAATTTTTGTACCCTTCTGGACCGAGAAAAATAAGCTTTTAAACAAAATCGGCCAAAGAGTACTAATACTTTACTGATGTACATTTTCAGTTTTTTTTCGTTTTTCTCAAAATTCGCTCCAACGATTTTGATTAAAATTCAAAAATCAATTATTTTTTAGATGCTCTTTAAAATCATTTTGCCATTGAAACATTCTGAAAGCCACTTTACTCTTGTACTTCATAGGAAGGATAAGAGAAATGGTTGCCATGGTAACAAAATATGTGTCCTACCACTTCGACCTAAGGACATATTTTGAATTTAAAAATGAAAGATTTCATTATATACGAGTATATATATGGTAAATTTCCTTTTATTTATTTATTTAATATTTTGACAGGGAACAAATGATCAACATTCAGTTTGAGGCAAAGAGCAGGCACGACCTGCCCATATAATTGAACATATAACTAAAGACCATTAGGCTGGTAATTCCGTTTTTTCAAAGGAGAAGTGAAAAATTCATTCTAATTCAAAAATAATAACGGTTTCTGTTGTGACTTTTAATAACCTGACAGAAAAAAAGACGGTGGCATTCTCATTTATATATTTTTACCTTATATTCCCGAAATTCATATAAATTTTAATCGTCGTTTTTTTTATGGTAATAAATAGTACCCGGCCTGCGTGTAAATTGCTTTCCGACCCATTTGAAATCATAAAACATCAAAAAAGATTTCTCTCTCATTGTTAACGAATTATTTCCTGAATTTTTCTTCTAATGTTATGCTTTAATTCAATTTATTTCAATTTTTCATATTATTAATAATTTTTTTCCTATTTCGTGACTAAAGTTGATAAAAATTAAAAAAAAAGTCCATGTTTCGTAAATTTGGTTAAAAAAAACAAAACTTTTTTATTTTATTTTGAATGTTATTTAAAGTGTAGACTTTTAATGAAAATCAATTTCTATATAATAAAATAAAAGGGAGTTCTATTTGAAGCCTTAATTACCAGGTACAATCGAAACTCAATAACTTAATTAAAAAATTTTTTTTAATATAATTTTTATAGATTAATGACGTTTAAAGTTTCGATCGTAAGCTCTCGGTGAAACAATTTGTAAATTAAAATATACGTCATAGACGAAGTACAATGGGACCTAAGCCATTACTAGGTATTTAAGCTCTATAATACAAATTATATAGTGTAAGAGAAAGTAAAATATAATAATTTACTCTAGCTAAAAAAAAACCAAAATGATTTATAAATACCCTAAAATAATCTTAAATTTTTCAAATGTTTGAAAATTTTCCCCGTTAAAAATTTCTGGCTACGCCAATGGAGATGTGTAATAAGAGTTGATTTATAATCAATAAATAACCAAGTGTTTTATTTGTATATAAATATTGAAATTGTCATATGGTCATAGAGACCGGAGAAAAATAAATTTTTAGAAATTAACTTAAATAAAGTAGGTATCAAAAATTTAGATTTGAAATAATCAATACTCTGAAGATGGTCTTGACCAAGATCGAAACGTCAGCCTAGTAGGCCTAATAAAAGAAATATATCTAGCTGCAATTCTTTTCTTTACCCATTAACGATTATCCAGCTATAAAATTCACATCTTATAAATTAATAAATCAATAAATCCAGTGTACAACAGGGAAAGTAGCAAGAGTAGCCATAAAATATAGTCTCTGATTTTCACAAATTAACGAAACATTTTGGGAAAATCTTATTATCTCATCATCAGTACTTCCTTATTCATTCTCACGTATAAGTCCATGTGGTACTTAATTATGCATGTATTGCGCCCATATGACCTACTACGGGACCTAAACAATTTTGAAGGACTGATGATGGGATAATAAAATTTTCCCAAAACGTCTCTAATTTGTGAAAATCGGAGGCTTTATATTTTTTGGCTGCTCATACTCTTTTTCCTGTTGTAAATACTGTATAATTAAAAATATTAACTATAATAAGATAGTTTAAAATAAAATGAAAATAATTATAAATTATACTTTCTTAAAAAAAAATATTTTTTTGAAAGAACCCTTGGAGAGATTGTTACGTATATATATAAATCTATTTAAGAAGCTGATATGACATAAGAAATATTAAACTCTCGGTCTTTTTGTTTCCAAGGAAATAATTTTCTCTTGAAATTTCAAGCTATATTAAAAAATTCTTTAAAAAAAAGTATCGCGCTATTTGGTTTTAAATAAAGTCTAAAAAAAAAAAAAAACTAATAATTTTTTTTCCACCTTTAATTTATTTTTTCTCTCTCTGTCTTTCTCTCTCCTATCAAAATCAGAGGACATTTTTTAATGAGTTTAAAGTCAGCCTGCTTTTTAGTCTCTTTTTAACTTGGGCAATGGAAGAAGAAACCAACCCCCCTGTATGTGCTTAAACGAAGGCAAGTTTAACGAAAAGAGAAACTGCAAACTTTTTTCGTAAATAGGCATCAGCACACATACACACACAATATATATACTTTTTTTTCCTCCTCGCCTTTAATCGGATCAATTGAAATTCACGCTTCCGCGATTTTAATTTTAAACACTCCCCTCGCACATACACAATCACACATATCAAAAAAAAAACTTTGCGTCTACATCTCTGAGTGTATTTAAGTTATGAATTTCAGCTTTTTTTTAACCATAAAATGTTGATATAAAGTTAAAAATCATACAAACACAAAAAAAATGGGGAGGTGAAATGAAGGGGCCGGGGGGCAGATACAAATAAACGAGTGGTGCAGTTGTGTGTAAAACGAGTGATAAACACATCTATATTCTTTTGTTGTTTATTTAATGTTTCGATTGGATGAAATGTCAATTAATAGTAGAAGAAAAGTGGTAAGAGAATTAATCGAAGGGTTGGGATTGGTTGATCTCAGAAAAAAAGATCAATTCATATTAATACCGGCACCCCGTGAAGTTGCATCATTTCCTATCTCTAGCTTCTCCCTCTGCGTTCGTTTCTAGCTAGTGAACCTTATTTCTGGTTCCACCCGGTTCCTTTTATGCTAGGGAGGATGTTCTAGTATGAGGGACTGCCTCAGCACCGGCGTGCAGCCTACTTCTTTCGAAGAATGCCTGAAAAGGAACCTACTTTACGTCCACAATATTTTTATTTAAATGAAAAAATCCCGCACGTTCAGGATTTGAACTTCTTTTTAGAAGCCGACACCCTAGTACGCTATACCAGCGAGCCCCCGGTGAATATATAAAAATCTAAATATACAACAAAACGAAATAATGACTTGGATGGATAGATTTGAACTCACTTTTTACCGGTCAAGAATTCAGATATGCCAACAGGCTCTCAGCTCTTTGTTGTAATTAGAATTGTACTGTTAGGTAGTTAACTAGCGCGTGAAACTCTAATTGCTTTAATTGCTAATTTCACGAAAACGAAGGTCCATTTAAGTTAATTCTTTTAGATTTTTTTTTTCTATCGTCAATCTCCACTATCGAATAAACTAAGGGTCATTCAAAAATCGATTTTACAATTTTTGCCATCTCCTTGTAAGTATGGTTGAACAACTCTAAATAATAAGAGTGAAATAAAGTCGATAGTCTCAAATTCTAAGCAAGAAAGAGAAAAAGATAATTGAGGATTCTGAGACAAACTCAAATGATCAAAAAAAAAAAAAAAAAAAATTTCAATACGAACATATAACTTCTAAGAGAATTTAAAAAATTCAGTCACTCAATTTTACTTCTTCATTAACGAATTATAAATTCTACAGTCACAAATTTTTCTTCATGAAAAAAAGAGTGTGTTAAAATAAGACAATAAATCTTTTTATTTAATTGAGGAAGCGGTGAAATATTATTCTTCATTACATCTGGTTTAACCTCTCAACTACGATCAAGAAAAAGAATGAACGAACCCAAAGACAAATAAATATTTATTTGGAAATGAATACGCCAGAGATCTCATTTGCAATTGAAAATAAAAAAGTAAAAAAATTGTAAAATTAAATATTGATTTGCAACTTGATTAATTACAACCACTTGTTATTGATTGTATTCCATTTTTTTCCATCTCTATGTTTAATTAATTACATTTATTGCAAATAATTAAAAAAATAATAATTTCTCATTATTTTAAATATTTATGCTGTTTCTGATATAATTTTATTACAATATGTTGAAAATTATTTTATTTTTATTTAGATATAAAATATCATTTGCTTTATATAATTAACGAATTCAAACGGAATAATTTTTTTTATGCTATGGGAGTTAACTTAACATTTCAAATAAAAATAATTTCTATTTTAAATGAAATGTCTGTAACATGTTTGTTTATTTTAAAAAATCTGGTGTGACTCTACGCACAGCACGCAACTTTCTCTTACTTCGAAAGTTGTGTACAGTCATAACAGATTTTAGTCACTGAACAAGACTTGAGATAGGGGTTCGAAACCAAAAGGTTTGAAAATTAAATGAAATATATTTGTTAGATACTTCTAATGAAACAGCATAGAAAAGATTAAGGAACAATACTTTCTAGTAAGCAAATAATATATTTGAAGAAAGGCCTAGTCTACTTTTATAATATAACATCAAGTGTCCAATGTCATAAGCAGAAAAGAAGTTTTATCGGTTATCTTAGTGATATATATATATACAAATAATTATGACTAATGAGGCCAGAGAGTTTGTTAAATTAGAATAATAATGTTGTTGTGACTGTTGGGCTATTTCAAGGAAGGGTTTCAGAAAGAGAGATTGGCAGCCAAAATTTTATTAATAGTTTATTTGGGCGACGTTTCGGTTCTCTTCAGAACCCAAGAAATGTCCAAATTAAAGTATCTAAAAATTATTTGCATCTATATGGAAATAATCTCCCATTAAAATAATTTTTAGATGCTTTAATTGAACTTAAAACCTCTATGTCGGCCCAATAAACTATTAAAAAAAATATAACTCCAAGTCTCTGCGTCTGCAACACTTCCTTGATAGAAGAGTATTAAAAAATACATCGACACTAGCGATCACAGGAAAAGTGCTCAGAAGGACCCGACCCCCAATTGAAATCCGGAGCTAAAGTAGGATAAATAATTATTACCCCCTATTATCCTTTTCTCCTTTAATGCGCCATTACCTCACCACCTCACCTACATCAAAGATTTCAAGCCTCACTTCTCTTAACAAAATCCCGGGAGCCTACTGTCTTTAATGATCCTAGAATCGCCAGAGTCAAATAATCTGTGAATAATGTAAATAAGAGAAAGTAAAATTATTTTTTATATGCTTATATATATATATATATATATGTTCTTGAAGGTTTCCGCGACCGGATGTATGCGAAGACAAGTTTTCTCGGGTTAAGTCGCGTGGGGTGCTGAGATTTACTCGACGTTTCGCTCTCCTTTTGGAGCCATTTTCAGAGAGAAGGAAGTTAGGAGGTAATGGTGGAGGGGGTTGTTTCGGGGTCGCAGTCTTCCTGGTCCCCAGGTCAATTTGGTGGATGACTCAGAGGCGTGGATTGGTCTCTGAGAACTGGAGGAAGGTTGGGTGTGTGTAATTGTGTTCGGTTTAGGTTGACTACGGGGCCTCAATCTGCCTACTCCCCAAGTCGGTGTGTTGGTGGTGTGTTTGGTGGATGCCTCAGAGGTCTGGGTTTGTCTCTGAGGAATGGACAGTGGCGAAAGAGACGACGCCCTCAATTTCCCAACAACATGGAAAACACTATTCCTAAACCCAAACCAAGGCTCACACAAATACAAAGACTTCACACCTCCAAAACTGTCCCGAAACAACAATATCACGTCCCCAAAACAAACACAAACAATCACAAACAAACGTAACATATCCAACAGCAAATCCATCTCAACAAACCAAGCCACGCCCCCAGACCAGGCCCAGCCAACCAGAGACAGCCACGTCACTCCCAAAGCCACGCCCCCAGACCAAGCCCAGCCAACCAGAGACAGGCACGTCACTCCCAAAGCCACGCCCCCAGACCAGGCCCAGCCAATCAGAGACAGCCATGTGACTCCCAAAGCCACGCCCACATGCCCGGCAACAGGTATAAAAGGACCTGCACCTCCGGCTCGCAGTCAGTTACTCTCGGCCTGGGGAGTAGGCAGGTTGAGACCCCGGGAACCAAGAGCTAACACCCCGACTTGGGGAGTAGGCAGATTGAGGCCCCAAAGTCAACCCAAACCAAACACAAACCCGATTACACAGAACCAACCACTGTCCATTCCTCAGAGACAAACCCAGACCTCTGAGGCATCCACCAAAACACCACCAACACACCGACTTGGGGAGTAGGCAGATTGAGGCCCCGTAGTCAACCTAAACCGAACACAATTACACACACCCAACCTTCCTCCAGTTCTCAGAGACCAATCCACGCCTCTGAGTCATCCACCAAATTGACCTGGGGACCAGGAAGACTGCGACCCCGTAAACAACCCCCTCCACCATTACCTCCTAACTTCCTTCTCTCTTGAAAATGGCTCAAAAGGAGAGCCGAAACGTCAGTAAATCTCAGCACCCACGCGACTTAACCCGAAAAACTTGTCTTCCAATAATATATATATATATATATATATTCTATATAAAGAAATTCGTGTAGTGAGTAACATAATTAAAGGCTGCCTCATGTGATAATTTCATTGTTTTTTTTATTAATCAAAGAATATAAACATTTTTTATTGGAATTTTAAAGCCTAGAATCATAAAAGTTGAATTTTTTTTAAACAACGAAATAATCACATGTAAAAATAGTGTGCGGTATAAGAAAACAAACACACATGAAAATAATAATATTTAAGTAAATAAATATTTCTATAACTTTAGTAGATAGAAGAAGATGGATACTTTAGTAATTGAAAGAAAAATAATCCAATTTTCATTCGATAAATGGAATGAACAAGAAATGGAAGTTCTTATTTATTTGATGACTTCAGTAATATTAATAGAAGATACACTAATTAAACTTGACATAATTTGTCTATATATTTATCTATAAAACCCTATTCTAATGAGAATATTTTAAAAGACCTAGTACCAAGCAAAATAAGGATTAAACAATTTAAAAAGAGACCCAATATACATTTTATCTTAATTATTTACTAACTAGAGTAAATACCTAAACAAAAATTGACAAAAAACCTCTCTATTTTATGATGAATCAAATACACTTAGATTTTAGCAGCTGATTTCAAGAAAATGAAAAAAAAATGACACTAAACACTTGAAAATTTGTTTAATTAAACCTAGTTTGACCACCTGAGCATTATTATTTAATTGATAATATGTAAAAGATTATTAATGTTTGATAATCAAATCATTTTTAGAATAAATATAAAAAAAAAAAAAAATTTTTAATAGATTACTAACCTCATCTGTCATTTTTATCATCACATTTAACATTAAAATTTGATTATTATATTTATTATATACGTAAAAACAAGTGAAAATAATTAAATATTTTTCAAGAAATTAAATAAATTCTACCTTTAAAAGTTGAAGTCGTAGCCAGCCAGACTCAGGTCGTTGAATGCCCAGATGTACAGGAAAATCACTTTAAATTCACAACACACATAAAAATAAAACTTCATTAAATTATTATATAACTAAATAAATAACACAAATAAATAAATACTATTTAAATAATAACGAAAAGTTAAAAAGAACACGGAACCGAGTGACAGATAAAAAAGCGGGCGACGCGAATTTGTATAGTTCGCTGTCTAGGCGCTGCGAGCGCCACACGCACACACACACATACGCAAACACACACACACACACACATAGCCTCCCTCTCTCCCTCTCTCTCCACACACACATATGCATCTGTATGCATTCAGCATGGTTAAAAAAGTAAAAAGTAATTAAACATGGTAACGTAAGGAGTATTTCAGAAGGAAAATTTTTAATAAAAATAATTAAATTAAATTTATTGTAAGTAGGGCCTAAGAAAGAAATGAAAAAAAAAAAAAAAAAAAAAAAAAAAAAATTAAATAAAGTCCATATGGAGGAAAAATTTTTATTTCAATCTCCCAAAACTGGCTACATTTCAAGGGCACAGCAGCCAGGATTAATAAAAAACTTTATATTTCGTTGCCGACGTTTCGGGTGCTAGTCGCACTCATCCTCAGGGCATTGCCAAAATTTAGTACATGTTATGAGCTACTGGCAATTGATTTCATGTTTATACATGTATTTGTTTGCTTGCTATTTTTTAGATGCGGTGTCAATCACAACTTTTTGTATTAGAAGAATAGTTTTTATTATTGTACATAACATTAATGTTAAGAGCAAACAAATACATGTATAAATATGAAATCAATTGCCAGTATCGCATAAGATGTACTAAATTATGCCCTGAGGATGAGTGTGACTAGCACCCGAAACGTCCGCAACAAAATATAAAGTTTTTTTATTTATCCTGGCTGCTGTTCCCGGGGAGGCTCCCGTTTCCTTTTCCAATTGAATATCTACAGCCATTCAACTCAGGAAATTTATATTTTGTTACAATCCATTGTCTCCGTTTTTCCTATCTTTTCTCTGAAGTACAAGAATAAAGTGATATTCAGGGGCAAAATGAGAATATATATTATAAAGAGCATCTAAAAAAATAAATGATTTTTGAATTTTAATCAAAATTCTTGATGCGAATTTTGAGAAAATCGAAAAAAAAAACTGAAAAAGTACATCAGTAGAGTACTAGTACTCTTTGGCCGATTTTGTTCAAAAGCTTCGTGTTTCGTTCCAGGGGAGTATCTAACTTAAATATAAAATATCTACCTCCTAGCTCTTTTCGTTCTTGAGATATTTTGTACAGACACACAGAGACACAGACTCACACACACAGAGACAGACCATGTTGCAAAAACCATTTGCTAAGGAAAATAAATTTGATATACTTATTTGTCTTTAAAAGGTTGACGTTATTTTGTTTAGTAAAGTAAATTTGAGAATTAAGCTTTATTTTTGTAGTCTATTTCTACACTATACGTAGGGCCTATATAAAAGAAAGTAAAAAAAATTATTGGGAAAATTGAATGATATTACGTGAAAAAGAATAAAGACAATACTTTCTCTCCTTATATGTTTCACATATAGGGTAAGAGAAAGTAAAAAAAAAAATATTTGAGTTTTTTTTTTATGACGGTTTAAAAGAAAAATGAACGAAATTCTCTTTCCAATTTCATTGTCGTTTCGTAAATCAGATTAATTAATATGAATTGTTAATTGTCCAATGGCAAAGAGATGATGAATTTTAATAATTAATTCCAATTAGGGGTGTTTTATATTAATTTATTAAAAGTGTAATCAAGATCGCTTTGAAACAAGAACTGGATAAATTATTCATTCAACATTTTAATGAGATTAATTTCTATTTAGATATATATGTAAATATTGGTTAAAAGTATTTATGACAGGGGCGTAGCAGACCCCGCAATGCCGGGGGGGGGGAGCGTAGCAGTTCAAGGGTCACAGAGATCCAGGTGCATAAAAAGTACATAAAATTTAAAAAAATGGTAAACACATTATCATCAAAATAAATTTTACAATTCATTAAGATATTTTAATAAAACTGTTTCATAAATAATACTGTTCAACAGTGAATTTTTTCCGGGGGTATCATGAGCTTGAGTATATGGGTAGCTACCGCTGATTCAAAAAATTCCATAAAATTTGAACCACCTGGCATAGCGATATAGAGAAAAATAAATTTTAATAGAAAATTTGCTCTGAAGCAACTCCAATTTTAAATTTTCAAGATTTTTTAAGGCGTCACTCCTTAAAAATAAAAATATGCAGAGAGTTAAAATTAGGAACCGACCTAAGTTTCTGTTTCGGCCAGTTTCGGCCAAAAAAAGAAAACAAAACCGATACACCCGGGACAAATAATTTAAAAAGATGTTAACGGCAAAACTAATTTTTCCTTTAAAATTACAGGTGACAAAGTATCCTTTACCCAGTGACAAAGTACTCTGCCATGGGGCACTTTGTCACAATTGAAGTGCTTAGAGAAAAACAAATTAATCCATACTTAGATATTTACTAGAAAGCTGATTATTTTACGTAACTTGAACAAAGGTATGCACCATTTAGTTACATATTTGTTTTGGCTCTAACACTAACCAAAAATCACAATAAAAATTGTTTAAAGTACCCCGCTCTCCCCTACAAGAAACAAATATTAATATTTAGAATAAATGACTCTGGAGCATTATTTAAAAGATCTACAGGCAATATGTTTGTATGTAAAATGTTTATTTAATTATTTGTTGATAAACAGCTGTAAATGAAATTATGTCAACTCGATGCTCTTTTTATGTTGCTATATTTATTTAAAAATCCCAGTTGGAAGTAAAAAAGATTTTGATTTTTTTTTTTTATCTATTTAACAAATAAGAACTTCTGACACTTGTTTTCGTGATCATAAATTAGGATAAAAAAAAAAGATAGCGAAAATACTTGCAAAACTTTATTTAATCTTTGTTTTTAAACTATGCGATAAAGAACAATATAGCGTTCCTTTTATTGGAAAAAAATAAAAAAAATCCAAAAAAAAAAGATCAATCTTTAAAAAAATTTTATTTATTTGGTTACTTGATTAAAGGAAAATGGGTTTAGAAAGTTTCGTTATATTCGTGTGGTATCTTTAGTTGATAAGAAAAAAAGAAAGGTCAAACAAATAGGGTCTATAGACCCTATTTTTTTAACCCCCTCTCCCCCCCCCCTATGAGATGTAGAGAAAGAAAATAAATTTCAATCATCGGCGTATGTATTGAGATTAACGCACAGAATTTAGGCAACCCAAATGGTACACGCCTGTATTGGGTAGTCCTACGAATTTCTTTGGAAAACGATATTAAGTTATTTTCTTTCTGACAAGACTTGGAATAATTTTTATTTTGGTATAATTAAAATAGAATATTGAAAAAAAATTTAACAGAAGAATCAGCCTAGGATGGAAAAAATATTGGGCCTTGAAATTTATTTTTAAAAATAAAGAATTTAACATTTCATCCAGAGGGGGGGGGGGGGGTCAAACTCGGTTTGTTTACATTTTTTTCCATTCCAAGAGAGTGACGTCATGGAGCTCCTCCTTTTGTAAAAAATCGTTCGAAACAAACAATTTGTAAAAATGTATACAGCTTTGCAGGAAGGGAGGGGGGGGAAAAACCTCCTTTTTTTATTAATTCCCCCCTCCCCCCTCCCAAAAAAAAAAAAAAAAAAAAATACACGGCATATTATTAATAAACTAGTGTAAATACCATGGTCTAAATTAGATTAGTCCGAAACTATACAATTTGCAAATAAAAAAAAATGAATGTGAACTAGGTTATAGGCAGTCAACAACGCTGCCAAATAGAAAAATATAAGCAAGGAGGAGCTTCATGACGTGGACCAATCAAAAGCTGTGACCGGAAAATTGTTTGTTTACTAGTTTCTGGCCAACCTTTGTATGTTTACCAGTAATCACCTAAGGTGCCCAAACATGGACAATGAATAAGAAAACAAGGAAAAAAACTGGAAACAAAGCAGCGTTCCTTGGTAGGACTTCTGGAACGGTCTGGACAAGAATAGCAAGGCAAAGAGACGCCTAGAAATTCTTGGGAGAGGATTCGGCAATTTTTTATGGTTATTTGTTATAAATTTACAAAAACATGATAAATTTTCTAGTTTCTGTTATGAAACAAACTCTTCGAGAGTAATGGAAAGTAATAATTTAAAAAAAAGTTAATATGATGAATTTGTGATATTTGTGATTTAATTAAATTGATGTCGAATGAAATACATACAATCTATATATTTCAAAAAATAAGCATTCCATAAATATAGTGAATATGAATACCTATTTTCCAGGAAAATTTACCTTTTAATAATAATTTTTATTAAAAAAAAGGACCCATTAAAAAAAATGGGGATGGATTTGAATTGTTTTCAATCGATTACATTTATATTTTCCCTTTCCACTTTCCATTAGATAATTATTATTTTATTTTGAATAGAATGTTCATTTTTTTAAAGGTTCAGTCATTCGGAAAAGCATCCAACCGAAGACCGTTCCTTTGTACGATATGACAATAGAACCAATTAATGCACTGATATCACTTTGATAAATAATATATAATATTGATTTGCGTGTGATGGGGCTCTTTCATAAAAAAAAATTCTATAATTATATATTTAAGATTTTTTCCTTATGAAAAACCGCGATAAAAAAAAAACAAAATTTAAATGGAGGGTAATTTATTAAAGTGTTTACCTGATCGTTAAGTAGCTGACATCACGAACAGTAGCAACCCACTCAAATTTATTTTGATCCTTTGACGTTTAACCAATTGATGAAAGAGTTATCTAAAAAAGTAAAAAGAAAGGGGTACGTTTAAGTGAATTGATTAAAGAGACACGAATTGAATAGATTAAAAGAATGTGACAAGTACGTTATAATTTCTTCTTTTTATTTAAAATATAGTTTGAATTCAATAGTGTTGTTGTTTATAATCAAGGGGAAATATATTAAAAAAATCAGGTGAGACACAGCACCAGCTTTCGCTTACCCTTTGTCAAGAGAAAGTTGTGTACTTGTCACACCAGATTATTTGCGCTGAGGTATATTTAGTAGGAACCGACCGAATATTCGGTTTTGGCCAAAAATCCTGGTTTCAGGGGTGGTTTCGGTTTCGGCCAAAAAGTAGCCGAAACCTGAGTCTGAAAAGATGGGATGAGACTCGCATGCAAAAAAAAAAAAAGTAAAAAAGGTCAAATGATTTGCACTTGAGGGAGAAAAAAATTTTCCGGCCGGTGGAAAGGGGGAAAAAAATTTAGTCTTCTTAAAAAAAGGTAAAATGATTTTCACGGGAGGGGAAAAAAATTTTCCGCAGGGCGGAAAAAATTTCAAAAAAAAAAAAAAAAAAAAAAAAAAAGGTAAAATGATATGAATTTTGTATAGGAAATTCAAGGGTTTCGGTTACGGTTTCGGCCGAAACTAAGATTGAGGCCGAAATTAGGTTTCGGCTTCGGCTTAAAATCTTGTTTTGGTTGGACCCTATTATTTAGTTTCCGACAGCGAGGGTACATTAGAATCCAAGATGTAAAATTTACAAAGATGGGAAAATATTTATATTTTGTTACCATGGCAACCATTTCTGCTATCTTTCCTATGAAGTACAAGAGTAAAGTGGTCTTCATAAGAATATACATTTTAAAGAGCATCTTAAAAATAATCGGTTAATAACAGTTTTTCGAGAATCGGCCCTTAATTAATAAATAGTATTATATAATTGAAATTATTATTAGCAAATAATGTAAAAAAAAAAAAGATTAATAATATAATTAGTATTCTTTAAGTTAAACGATCAAGAGTATTTGGAAGAGGATGAAAAAAAGGGAGATGGCTTGCTGGTCGGCTTTTGCCGAGTCGATTGAAAAAAGAAACATGTCGGGAAGCTTTTGTCGCGGCACATGGCTTAAACCTCTCTCTCTCTCTCTCTTTCCCATACCCTCAAATAGAGTTTGTCCCGGGATTTGGTTCTCTCCGCACACACGCGGCCAGGTTTTCAATTTGATCGAGGGTTCGTTTCGTTTGGTATGAGGGAAAACGAGGAGGGTAGTGGTGCTGCTGGTCGCCAGGGCTTATCGTTCGCCACACGGTCCCTTCCTCGGTAGTGAAAAAGAGGACACCACACCTCATCTCTCACCACACACAGACACACATTTAATATTATCGGGGTGTATTAAAAAAGAACCATCCCAACACCAAATAAGATGATGTAATATACACACTCACACACCTGCCAGCATATAAGCAACGACTTTCTATCTGAATGATTAGGTTAAAAAAGGCGGATAAAATTCATAATAAAATATAGAACATAATGGCTTGAATGAGTTGAACAGGACTGGAATAGGGAATGAAAAATTTACCCTCCTCTTCGATAGAATTAGATTATAATGCTATGATATTCATTGAACAGTGAGTAAAATTTTTCTAAGACCCATATAGGATTATTTGATAGCTAGTATTTATAAATTTTCAATTTACAGTCCTGGCCAAATTATTTGACTAAAAGTGTTTAAAATGCAAATTCTCTAATTACGAATCCAAAAAATGTAATACTTAATATATACCAGTATATTATCACTTGTTTAATATTTAGTAGGCCTATACATTCTTTTGTTCTTGATGAGCATTTAAGGCCAAACTGAGAAGCGCGAATATTATCCACAGCTAGCAATTTTCTAAATGATTGCTCAAGTTTTATAAATATAAAATCATCATTACTATATGGACCCTGATACGCATTAGTGTGTCAAGTGCCAGCTATCGAGTTTTGAGAAAATTAACATTAAATTTTTTATAGAAGGAACCGGAGAAAAAAACCAGCCGTTAATGGACCCCCCCCCCATCAATTTAATTCTAAAAATTTTCCCCCGCCCCCCCCCCGGCACCACCACTAAAAAAAAAAAATTTTTGGGGGGGCCCGGGTACAAAAATTTAAAAAAAATTTATTGGGAAGGGGGGGGAATTTGGTGAGGGAAAGATTTTTTTTCATTAAAGTTTTTTGTTTTCATTGGATGTATAATTTTTTTTTTTTTTTTTTTTGTCAATTGTGTAAGTAACATTAAATAAAAATTTTTTTAGGACATATTTCATAAAAAAATACTATTAATTATAGCATTTGAAACAATATTCAGTGCTTAACTCAATTTTTAATTTTTTTTGGCGCTTGAAACACTAATGCATAACAGGGTCCATATATAAAGCGCTAGACACTGACTTCGTGTGTGTAGTGTGTACCTATGTAGGGCGGTGATTGGCCAGACTAAAAGGAAGTGGAGTTAGAGAGGTAAATTTAAAGCTTTAGGATTTTGCAATTGGGTTATATAAATCTTTTAACAATAAAATTGAGCCAAACGCTCTTAGACAAAACGTTTTTTCCAAGAGCAAAACCGATTAGGCAAAATGTTTTGTCATTCAGCAAAATGTTTTGAAATTAGACAAAATGTTTTGCCATTGAGCATTTTTGCCTAATCGGTGTGCGTTGGCATTTTTTGCTCAATGGCAAAACATTTTGTCCAATGCACCAACGCACACCGATTGAGCAAAACGCTCAATAGCAAAACATTTTGTTCAATGATGTCGAATCATGTCCAATTGTGTTTTGCCTCTTCGGTGTGCGTTGACCCATAGAAAAGCATTGAAAAAACAGTTTTGTTCAAAAACGTTATTGCTCAATTGGTGTGCGTTCAGCCTTAGTCTAAGCTACGTGATAAACCATCAACTTTTACTCTTATTATTTCGCAATTCTAATTGTAACATCCATTTTCTTTCTCTTCATTTCTCTAACTATATTTTTTAATTAAAAAAAAAAAAAGAATGACTTCTGCTCCCCTATTATTAGGAGGAACTAAAAAAAAAAGCTATCATTATATAAACGTATCTACTTTCTTAATGTAATCGACTCGTGTTTTGTTTTAAGTATTGATTCGATAATCACACTTAAGGGTCACTTTACTCTCTCAGGGGATAATAATTATAGGGGGGGAGAAAAATAATAATTGTTAATGTATTCGAATTGGATTAACTAACACATGGAAGGTTAAAATGTTAACATTTTTTTAATTATAAAATTTTACAAAATATGAAAAAAACAAAAAATAATAGAAAGTAACAATAAAAAATTTGGTCATTTATAAGCTTCAAATAAATAGATGTATGCATAATTAAAAATACGAAGGGTGATTTCGATATCTATAGTGATCAATATTTTTATGGTTAAAAAAATTTTTTTACTGGGTGAAACTGAAGGCCAAAATGAAGAAAAAAAATTTATTACCCTGTTGAAATTTAAGATTATTGGTTATATGGTTATTATTTGAAATACGACCCACAAAAATCATTATTCCATGAAGTGGTAATTAGCTTAATTTAGTAGGATCATCCGTTCAAAATTAATAGTGTCGAATTCATTAAAGTTAAATGCTTTTTTTTTATTATTATTACGTAATAATTTCATTTTCCAGGTGTAAATTCTAAGTGTCCGAAATAATAATTTAAATATTGTAAATTTTAATTTGGTCATTTTATAATTTTCATTAATTTTCCGGGTAGTTTAATTAAATCTCTATAATACGTTTTTTTTTTATATTCCCCTCATAATTTATAATTGCTTTAAATAATACGGTGAAATATAAATTAGTTATTTTTTTATTTCAAATCAGATGATTAATTTAAACCAATGATGTGATTATTATATCAATTTTTTTACTATAAAGCTGATTTTTTTTTCTACGGTTGATTTAACAATACGCCAATTAAAATGTCTCTTTTTAGAAGTACGATTTTATCATACAAAATACATTTTACTTTCTCTTACCTATGTATATATGTAATATATAAGCTATAGAGAGAGAAAGTATTGAATTCATCTCAAAAATTTTGATGGATATACACGTTTCGTCCCCTGAATCCAAAAAAGTGGATTTCGCGACATGATCTGTCTGTGTGTCTGTGAATGAAATATCTCAAGAACGAAAAGAGCTAGGAGGTTGAAATTTTATTTAAGTTAGGTATCCCCCTGGGACGTGACACGATTCTTTAGAACAAAATCGGCCAAAAAGTACTAGTACTTTACTAATGTACTTTTTCAATTTTTTCGATTTTTTCAAAATTCGGTCCAATTATTTTGATTAAAATTCAAAAATCACTTATTTTTAAGATGCTCTTTAAAATGTATATTCTCATTTTGCCATTTTGAAGCACTCTTAGCGGCATTTGCAAGCTTAAGGGACTTCGGGCTTAGCGTAGTTAGTAGCGCGAATGCCTTGTATACATACCAAGGGTCGAGGATTCGGATCCCAGGCAGTCCGATGATTTTATTTAAGCCATTTAGATACCAAATGGCTTAAATAAGAATGCCTGGACCCCAATATATATTGTATATTATACAAATAACGGTTATCGTATAAAGTCTTATATGGCCTAAGTTGCCGAAAAGACTGTGTGTATGTGTGTGTGAATGTGAGCGTGAATGGAAAAAAAGCGTGTTAAAAAAAAGGTTAAGGGATAAACGAATTTATTTAAAATATTGTCTATATACTTTTATTCAATGTCTGTGATTTCCTCAAAGCAGCCTTGTAAACAATTTAGTTTACATAATTGTAATTAGGATAAAGGGAGTTGTGAAAAGGTTTGACGACGACATCAACAATAGACATAATAATCACCCGTTTGATTTGAGTTTTGACAGATGTGTTAACAATCAATTTGCTATCGTCGGGTGCATACATTATCCTATTTTAAGACGATTACATTGAAGAAGCAGAGGCAAGTAAAAGACCTCCAACAACCCATTGGGGTGTTTGCTGAGCTTTTAACTCGACACCCTGAAGGGGGAGGACTGTACGTGCATGGATTGGTCCATCTTTGTCAGTGTGAGGAAGCAGAAGCACTCTAATACACTTGCTCAGACGTACTCGTTCCCAGATTATCAGGACTCTACTCTGATGCTTGTGGCTAAATTAATATTTATCCTACGCTAAAATGCTAAAGTCGTAGATGGGAAGGAGGGTTTTAATGCCAATGCACTTAAGCCCTGTCTCTCTTTCTCTCACTCTCACCCTAAAAAGTTCATGAATGTTTCGTTCTGAGAGCGAGTTTAATTAATTCGATTACTAAACTATATAATTACAGACTATTTTATAGTTCTACCTTGTTGTTTGGTCCAAGGAAAGTTTTATATGTTTACAAAAATTTAATATGTTCTTAAGAACTTCTAATGCTAGAAAATATTATTTTTCATAAAGGATTAAGCTGAGGAGGTATTTACAAATACGCTCTACTAGTGGAGAGACATTATATAGTAATCTAATATATGATAATGGAGTAAAAATTATTATAATAGGCTATGTAAATTTCAACTTATGAAGTAATTATAAGTATGATTTAGATGAAAAATAAATAAGATATAATTGGGCTAAAAAATAATATAGTAGAACTTCGTTTAGCGAGCACCTCTCATATCGAGTAATTCGCATAACGAGCAAAACAAATTGTAAAAGAATGACTTGCTTAACGAGCGACGTTTCGCATAACTAGAGGCGAGGAGAGGGGAAGTCCCGAATTGAGCGCATATTACATCAGTCTGTGTCATGGAAGGGAGAATGTTATTGTTTTGCATAACGAGACTGTGTGAATGTGTGTGCGAGTGTGATTGGGAATGAGAGAAAAGTGTGTGTTAAAAAAAAAAAAAAAAAAGGAATCTATAGGATGTTTACTAATAATAGTGTAAGAAGACACTAGTATAATAACGACAATTAAGTTACACCCTAAAGACCCTGATACATCAGAATGAAGAGAAACTGTGGCTGTCTAAATGCAAGGCGCAACAAGCGTTGTTTCAATACGAGAAAAAAATTTAATTATCATTTTTACAAAATTTTTAAGTAAGATTTATTATATGATATATAAAAATATAGAGTTATTATATATTTCAAAAATTGATATGAATTAAATTAATTAAGGAAGTAATTTATTGGAGAATTAAACAATGCAATAAATAATAATAATAAATTTGATGATAAAAACATCTGACAAATACTTAACTAGATATTTATTACCGGTATCTGAAATTCGTAATTATATTATAGGATTGTAGACTAACAGAATGAACGAATAAATAAATGTATTTATTATTAAAAAAAAAAAAAATGGTGTGACTGACTACACAGCACACAACTTTGGCTTAATAAGATTTAAACTTTCGACAGTTGGTTCTCGTTGAAACATTTTGTAAATTAAAATTAAATATACAAATTAAACACTAGGTTATTTGTTTCAAAGGTTTTATTAATTAAAAAATTAACACTTGATACGTATTCGACAATTCCTTGTCATCATCAGAAGTAATTACAAGT
>JAKCPI010026994.1:0-31566 GCA_023213315.1 Euborellia annulipes
TTATATAATATAGTAGAAGCAGTGGTATATTTTTCTGTGACGAAAAGGGAAAGACGCAAGGGTAGATCCAGAGGAATTTTTGGAGGTGGGAGGTGGGACTGGTGGCTTACTTTCTGTAATTTCAAGTTGAATTCCCTAGTTGTCTACCACATTTTTTATATCGAACCCCCGACAGATCATTTTAAAAAACCTCTTTTTGGAATCAGGGACCCAGTATTTCCATCAAAATCCTCGAATCGAATTTTCGACACGATCGCAATATTCCATATAATATATGTAATATTGCGATCGTGATCGGCCCTTGAGCAAATGGTAACCCTACCTATATATATATATTTTTTTTTTTTTTAACATTCACACTTTTTTCTCATTCACACTCACACTCACACACACATTCAAACAGTCTCTTCGGCAACTTAGGCCATATAAGACTTTGACGATAACCGTTGTAAGTAATATATAAAGGTGTAGGTTGTAGGTTCAGGCATTTCTATTTAAGCCATCTGGTATTACCTATATATTATATAGGTAGGGCCCACATCTTGTGGGTAGGTGGATGGCGACCACGAGCTGAGCTGTCCGAGCTAGAACAGGCAGTCCTTCAGTTCTTTGTATGTCTGTCTCTTCCTTCCTCTCTTCAACTGGCGTCAGCCGTATGACGGGCCGGCCTGTCCTATTTCTTCCTGTCGCAAAAACGCATGATAGTGTTGAAGGGAAATAGTGAGATCCGACGAACCCGCATCGCTGGAAAAAAGCACTAGTACTTTTTGGCCGATTTTGTTTAAAAGCTTATTTACACGAGTTCGGAGGATGCCTAAATCTTTCTATACTAAATTAAATATAAAATTTCAACCTCCTAGCTCATTTCATTCATGGTCAAAAATGTCCACACACACACACACACAGACCATGTTGCGAAAACCACTTATTTGGATTCAGGGGACCTCAAAACGTGTATATCCATCAAAATCTCTACATCGAATTTTTGACATGAATCCAATACTTTCTCTCTATATATATTAACATATATAGAGGTAAGAGAAAGTAAAAACTAAGATTCTCTCTTTAAGAATCAATCTCTTATCTAATCCATTTGGAGAGCAAATCAAAAGGAGATTAATAAAAAAATTAAATAAATTCTTTTAACGCCCCCACTCTCCCGCCAGGTTACGCCATTTGACATTTTGTCAGTTCTGCCACCCTATTATTACCCCACTATTCTCCCTTCCATTTTTTTTTTTTGTTCTACCAAAAAGTGTTTACTACCACCGTTAAAAAGGTTACGAGATTTTCTTTAAAACTCCACCCTTTTTCAGTTAGGGTGGGCTTAACTTACACACAAATTGCCTACTTTTGAAGGGACATTTTAACAACATTGATTTCAATTGCGGATAGAAAGGCTTTTAAGATAGAAACGTTTTAAAATCAAAAACCCGCCTCTTCAATCAAGAAAATAAAATTAATCGTTATTTAAAAAAAAAAAATAAAATAAAATAAAATGATTGAATGGAGGGAATTGAAAATATATTAGTGAGATAACTTTGACAGTTCATTAAATTCTTATCAAAAAGAACAAATAAATATGTCGAAATAAATAAAAAGCCCGTACCCGTGACCCGTGGCTCAGTGTCATTAGCTTTTCGTGCCTAGGGTTCGCTTCCTGTCGCAAGTGAGAAAATTTGATTTCATTTGAATAGGCTACCAATTATTTGAAATAAATTGGAATGGGGTCTAAATGGCATTAGATGCCGAAAAAGCCCTTAAAAAAAAGTTTTTAAGATATTCCGGAGAAGAGTTGAGTTGAATGAACTCAGGATTTTTGTTCACATTACTTATATTTCTTATATAAAATTCATATCATTTTACCTTTTTTTTTACGTCAAAAATTCGATGTCGAGATTTTTTTTTTTAAACATTCACACTTTTTTCTCATTCACACTCACATTCACACAGTCTTTTCAGCAACTTAGGCCGTATAAGACTTTGACGATAACCATTATTTATGAATTTATCTATATTGGGGTCCAGGCATTCTTATTTAAGCCATTTGGTATCCAAATGGCTTAAATAAAATCATCGGACTGCCTGGAGCACGCTAACCTCTACACCAAGCCCCGAGGGCTATATTTAAGTTAGACACCCCCCTGAGAGGTGAAAATGGGCTTTTGATCGGATAAAGAGTACTAGTACTTTACTGATGTACTTTTTAAATTTTTTTCGATTTACACAATTCAAACGATTTTGATTAAAATTCAAAAATCAATTATTTTTTTGATGCTCTTTAAAATGTTTATTCTCATTTTGCTCTCAAAATTGTTTTAAGATCACTTTACTCTTGTATTTCATAGAAAAGATAGGAGATATTGCCATGGTAGTAAAAAAAAAATAGGGGGGGGCGTGAGATATTTATTTGGGTTCCAACGGGGCCGCGACTCAAAAAAGTTTAACAAGCAGTGAACTAAAGGTCTAAAGGGATGGATGTGTGTATACGCCTCAATATCTTATCATGGGCTCGATATTAGCACAGTCTAGTGTGAAAATCAATTTTGATATATGGGCAAATTGATTTTCTAATTATCATAATATAAACCTATCTTACAATTTTTATTTTCTCTATCTATATATGTATGTATAAGTATTTTGAGAAAATTAACAAAAAACTAAAAAAGTACATCAGTAAAGTACTAGTACTTTTTGTTTTGTTTAAAAGCGTAATTTCACCCCTTGGGAGAGGGGGGGGGGTGTCTAACTTAAATATAAAATTTCAACCTCGTAGCGCTGAAAATCGATATGTAAATGCACTTCATTAATACTTTCACATTTTATTCAAATAATCTACAAAATACAAATTTAATGTAATGTAAAAA
Source organism: Euborellia annulipes (assembly GCA_023213315.1). Taxonomy (NCBI): domain Eukaryota; kingdom Metazoa; phylum Arthropoda; class Insecta; order Dermaptera; family Anisolabididae; genus Euborellia; species Euborellia annulipes. The sequence continues at coordinate 2,868 of JAKCPI010026994.1, forward strand.
GTTTTTCTCGTTTTTCTCATAACTTTACATTTGGTTATTATCTAGCTTTTGCACTCAATCTTCAATTATAATGAGAGCGAAAGAGAAAGGAGATCGACTGCATGGCAACTGGTCAAGGTCAACGAGATCATAAAAGACGACAATCGAGGCTGGCGTGATCATCCAAAAATAGAAAGGCGCGCAGACGTCTGTGTCTGTGTCTGTCAATCTACTAAGCAACCTGAAAATATCGTCTCTTATGTTAAATGTTCAAATTGGGAAATTTCCTTTAAACAAAAGTTGTTCGCAATGATGATTAAAACTATTTTGTTTATACATATTATTTAAATAAAATCAACATTTGAAGGGCATATTTTGATTTTTCTATTTCCTTCATCAGAAAAGCAATACAGATTATTATTGTTAAGCAAAATCGGAATGGATTACCCCCAAGGGGCAAGAGAATGAGAGAAGTGTAAGCCTCAAATCAAAATAACCTCACTTTAAAAGTCCCTTAAATAAATTCGAAAAGACTAAAGACGCAGTCTTTTCTCGAGTAACTTGTGGTCAAAAAAATTTGGTGTTGGCTGTGTCAAGGGCGGTCCCAGAGGGGGGTCAAGGGGTCGTGACCCCCCCAAAATCTTTTTTTTTTAACACACACTTTTTCCCACTCACTCTCCCATTCACACAATCTTTTCGGCAACTTAGGCCATTTAAGACTTAAACGATACTCATATTTGATTAATATATATTTATTGGGGTCCAGGTCCATTTATTTATACTATAAAAAAAAAAAAAACAGTGACCCCCCCCCCAAAATGTAAGACTAGGACCGCCCTTGGGCTGTGTCTTTACACAGCCGGTGGCTTTTTAACATGAAAACATCTTTTGCTTGACTTCAAACTATTTTTACTTTCTCTTACCGAATTAAATATATAGAGAGAGAAAGTATTTTTTTTTTTACTCGTACTTTGTTCGCATTAACAAACATGTTCATACATTTTCATAGTAAAAATATATGACAGGTATGGCAAAACTTTTATGCATTAAGAGCGACTTTTGCTTAAAAAAATAAGGTTTTGTGGGTTCCAAGAGGGCCACGACTCAAAATGTTTAACAAACACTCATCTATACAAAGGGATGGATTTTATTATTTAATATATTTATGAGAAATAAGCATCTCTTTGATTGAAGACAAAATATTTTGAAATTTTATTTTTTCTCAAAAGATTGGATTTTTTATAGATAAATTGCATATCTTTTATTCTTATAGTTAAAAAAAGTTTCGCATAAAATTTTATAAGAGCATAAAAAGATGAAATCAATCAATTTGGCAATTATTTCAAATGATGGGAGAGCATCAATTTGTTTTTTCTAATTCGATCGGCGCCCAGAGTGCAGCCAGGGAGCCTCGCTTCACTCTTGTCTAGGCTTTTCTTCACGCGCAGATTCGCTTTTCAAAAAGTCGCTATATCTCTCTTATTTTTTGTTGGATTTGTGGAAAAATGCAAAACTGGTCTTTTCAATCAATTATAAAGCTATAGACATTTTTTTTATTTAACTACGACCACATAAAATGGGGGTTTATTAATTGAATCGTTTATTTCAGAAACCACCTAAGTGCGCTTTTTTCAACTCTCGGAAAACTAAAGAAAACTGTTTTCCAGCTTAAGTATAGGTCTAGGCTCCTTCAAATATTTTTTTACCAAATCAAAAACATGCTATTGGGATAATCTAGAAGATGTATTTACCTTTAAATTGTACAGTAGCACCAAAAACACATGATTTGAAATTTTGTCGCTTAGGTGGTTTCTGAAACGATTCAATTGCCTTTTACATCTTTTAAATTTTAACTGCCTCTTTCATTTTCTAATTATCCTAATTTAAGCTTATTGTTTTTTAATTAAATAAACACATTTAGGCCTTGATATTGATTGAATAACTTAGTATATAAAATATTCAAGAAAAATCAATGAAATTTTAGTCTCAAAACGTTCTGAAAATGATTAAAAATCGATTTTCCAAATTTATTTTGACATATTAATTTTTACTTTCTCCTAAAATTCAAAAATCAATTTTTTTGATGCTGTTCTCATTTTGCTTTCAAAATTGTTAGAAGACCACCATGGGCGTAACTAGAGAATTTGGCTGGGGGAGGGCCATGGGACCAGCTATCCTCCGATGGGCCAAAAGCCCTCTATTTTCTCAATTTTTCTTGGGGCAAGGAGCTTTCTGGGGGGGGCAAGACCTTCGGGGGCAGCCCCTCCGGCACCCCCTAGTTACGTCCTTGGCCATGGTAGTAAAATATAAATATTTTCCCATGTTTATAAATTTTCTATCTTGAATTTTAATATGTTGGCGGAAAACAAATACAGGCCTATGTCGACACAAAAAATTTGGTGTGACAAGCACAGAAACTGATGTTCTCTTACCAAAGGTAAGAGAAAGTTTTGTGCTGTGCGACCAGTCACACCATATTTTTCTATTTCTTTCGAAAACTATTGAGATATCGAAATTTTGCATGCAAACTTAATCTAGGTGAAATTTTAAATTATATGATTATGTTAAGATAAATTGAAATAATATATTTGTTAATAAATAAAATTCATTTAAAATAGGAACTTGTTTTGTTTTATTCTAATCTATTTTTATCGCAGGCACTTGGAGACAAGAGTGGAGGGAGATTGGCAAGCAACGAGGGGAAGGAGTTTATCCCCACTCTTTCTCTCTCTCCTCTCTCATTCTGCTGGACAGATAAATAAATAAATCAATTACATTCAGATTATATTTCTCATAAGATATTTTTTTGTTTTTTGGACTTCATCACTTGTGGAATTCAAAGTGTTAGTGATAATCAGCTGTGGTTAGGGATTTTCAATACAAATCATTTATTTATCTCGGACGGTTTTAAGCCCCACGGATAGATTCAGTGTAAAGAAAAGTAAATTTTCATAATTAAATTAATAAATGAAATAAATTTTTTTCGTTTCAGATAAAAATAGACTTCGTTTAATTCGAGTAGAAAAAAAAAAAAAACTTTCCATTAAACCAGTTAAGTGCATTTATTTCAAAAGTTAACCTCAAAAAGAGCTTGTTTTATAAAAAAAATTGAAATTATTTTACAGATATGATATTATATCAAAATGCTTCTTGGAGGAGACAAGGATAAGCAGAATATACTGGCGTATCAACGATAATTAAATAACTCTAAGGAACATGAAGGACCTTGACATTAATATTCATTCAAGAAAAAATACCAAGTTGATGTAACTATAACTATCTATATAATCATATATATATATATGTATATAAATGAAATGGAAAAATGTATGTATATATGCCCACACAGCACAAAATATTGCAGCAATGTTGCAGAAACATTGCGAATCTTGGCAACATTGCAGCGGCAATATTCCAAACTAGCAATATTGCTGTTTGAGCTGCAATATTGCATCAATGTTGCCGCAATATTGTCAACATTGAGCAAGATTGCAATATTCCGTGCTGTGTGGGTGTATATGTTCCATAGAAATCCACAATTTTCAATGAATCTTTCAATTTAAGTACACTTATAATACTTAAGCAGAGAGTAATGTAGTAATAATTTGAATCTCCTAATGTTTCTGGGGCAATTAATTATAATCAAATTTCTTCAATACCTGAATAAAATTTCTCTCTTTGATATCTTTGTGACATGATTTATAGCCACTTCCAGGCAGACCCTTTGGGTAGTCATAAATAGACCCTTTTGCTGCCCCAGTCGGTACCCTCTAGTGAACTCAAGGCCCTTAACATCTTATGATTTGCATTGCAACAAAAAATAGCCTAAATTGACAAAATACTTGGCCGCCAAAGGCGGTCTTTACGACTAGTAATATATATACCTGGTATATATTATATTATGCAAGATGGTGTTTTGAGGGTAAGCCTAAACTTAAATTAATTTCATGACAACTTAAGAGTACATTTTGACAATAAATGGGAAGGAAGTTTTCAAACACACTATGTTTTGTTTATTGTCATTTATTTTAATTTAATAACTTTATATTAGCCCTTGGGCTTGACGTAGTTGGTAGCGCACCTGCTTTGTATACCAAGGGTCGAGGGTTCAGATTCCAGCCAGTCCGATGATTTTATTTAAGCCATTTGGTATTTTGATAAACGATTTTTTAATTCTATATTATCATAAATATACTTGTATACCTTTGTAGTTCTAAATTGATAAATTAAGCAATGTGAAAACGAAAAGTAGATTTGTTTAAACTATCCCAATTCCGCTAAGTATTTTAATTATTTGCAATTAAAATTAGTAGACATACAAAATTTGATCTAGCTAAAGTTAGTTTAGTATAAAAATATTAGTTTTTTTTTACTAAATCAATTTGAGCTTATAATTTAAAATATGCTTAAAAATAATTATTTTATACAAGTTTATTTATAAAAAATAATCACTTCTGATTTTTTTTCTCTTATCCAATATGAAATATATATATATATATATATATATATATATATATATATATATATATATATATATTTAGAGAGAAAGTATTGTTTAGGGACAATGACCCAACTTGAATTTGTTCAAACTCCTTACTTAGTTAATTATTTTTGCATTTAGAATTTCTAGGCATATAAAATTTGATCCGACAAAAGTAAATATTGCTGGTATCCAATTGGCTTAAATAAAATTATCGGACTTCGTGGGATCCAAACCCGCGACTCTTGGTATAGAGGGCTTCACGCCAACCACTACACCAAGCCCGAGGGCTCTTTTATTGATTAATTGAATTATTCTATTAATCCTTAACTCTTTTTGTTACTATTTTATTTTGAATTTTTGTATTTTTTTTTTCTACAGGTTTAAAAATTATGAACTATCAATTGAAAATTGAAACTATCCTGCTCAACTTAAATCCTGGATTCAGCAATTTCATTTTTTGCTTGGGACTTATCAAAAGTAGCCTACATCTACAAATCAGCTCTACCTGACTGCAAGGGCTATTCAAGATCGCCTACAATCAATCACTTCTGACTCATTTATCAATTGGATAACGCTCAGAATAAGAATATATGAGGACATCTTTCAATAGGGTTCAACACTTATTGGTATCTATTATTTAGTAAATTATTGAATCTTGTTTACTTTAATACCAAAATTTGAGAACATGATATGCCCAAATGGTGAATATTTAGTAATTATTGCAATAATGTCTCTTTTTTCATAACGTGGTTTTTTTTTCCAAAAAAAAAAAGAATCTTAAAATTTTTAGTTTAAACTAGAAAAATAACAATATTTTTAAGAAAAAAATTTAAATTTTTCCAAAAAACAAAACCTACAAATGAAAAAAAGAGATTGGAATCGAGAAAAACTCACCCTTTTTTGCTTTCTCTCAATACCATACTAATGCATTTATTTTAATTACTCTCCAGAAATTATCCTTAATAAGAATTCTTGAGAATTAATTGTCAAAAATATCTCTCCGCATTGACTTTTATATTTAAGTGATTTCTTCACCCTCCTGAATAGAATTCACAGAGTAAAGCGCCCCATACAAGCCGCGAGTCGGATCCGGCAATTTTTCACCACACGAGTCTGACTCGCGAGCCCGTCTCGGCTACAAACGAGCCAAATCCGCAAGTGTGTGAGCTTGAGCTCTCACGAGCCGAGCAAAAATCAGCACAGGTTTGCACTATATATTCACCCTGTTTGCATCTACTTAACGACTGACTTGAAGGGTCTAGCTCGTTACCTAGCTCAGTCAGTAATATAATAGTATATATATCCCTAGAACGCACAAGCTTTTTGGAAACGCAAAGTCACAAGGAGGGCCTCTCAGGCCCACTATATGTTTAATAGGTTTTTCAACACATTTTTGAATAATTATATTAATTTTTGTTCATTAATTTATTTTAAAATTTATAAAAATATATAACTAATCAATATTTTATTCATAATTTTAAGGTTTTTATTTTAAAAACATCTTTTACATATAATTTTTTAGTACAATGACCACTTCAAATATTTCTTTTACAGCAGACTTGTTATTTTTGTTTTCTGTTTATTTTAGTTGGACACAAATAACATCTTCTTCTTGTAGGTTTTTTAAGATCAAAATTTTATTTTGACATTGAGGGGGTACTTCCTCAATTACCTTTCTAATTGATTTCTGTAGTCCTTGTATCGATCTTATTTTTATGTGATCGCAAATTAATTCCTCGCTCAATTCAACAAAAAATTTTCTTCGGAGGTGTTTTTTTTGGAAATTAACATGATATTTGTGTTTTAAATTAAAATAAATGATCATTGATGCAATTGCACATACCGTAATAAAGTTTTCAAAAACGGCCAACAGCCAATGATTTGTTTTCCTTTTGCAGCTAGGCTATACTACCGTATGAGTGTTTGTCATTTTATCCAAAATATCTACTGCTCCTTTCGATTGATTATAATAAATAATAATTTCTGGTTTTTGGGCATGTTCATAAACAATACCAATATTGTCTGAATGATATATACTCGACAAGAGTAAAATATACTTCCTTTTTTAGGCACATAAGAGACAAGCGCAAATTTGAGAGTAAATCGAAAAAGTGTTTTTTTTTTTTTTCTAATAGGTAAAAATTCAGCTGGAATACATTTTTTATCTTTTCTAAAGTATCTTTTCCAATAAAAAATGGAGTATTGAAACAGAAATTATGAGTCAGGTGAAAATTTCCGTAAAGAATATAAATATTTTTTTTTTGATCAATATCTTCATTGCTTGAATTTTCATTATTTTCTTCAGTAATGTGATCCTCTATACTGTATTTTATTTTATTTATTTTTTTTTAAGAATAGTCTCTTTATCTTCGATAACATTTAAATCTCCTAGCTCTTTTCATTCTTTAGATATTTTGTTCACAAACAGACCATGTTGCTAAAACAACTTTTTTGAACTCAGGGGACCTCAAAACGTGTATATCCATCAAAATCTCGACATTGAATTTTTGACATGAATACAATACTTTCTATATAATTACATATATAGTTAAGAGAAAGTAAAAGCATTCTTGAATGTTATCAGAAGATATAATCTCAAAAATATAGAGAAGCTTTGAGATCCGAAAGTCGAGATGAAACTGACAGTTTTCTTGATTTTTCAAAATTAATAAAGAATTTGACAATATTTATTTTATTATTTAAAAAAGAACATGACAATTTTAAATATTTGAATACATAATACATAATAGGTTGTCATTCAAAGTGTTTTAAATACCCAGAAACCCCAAGGGCCTGGGAGGCCCTCCTTGTGACTTTGTGTTTGTAAAGTGGTTCGAAGAAAAAATAAGGCATAAAAAATTTTGTTTTTTTGAAAAACCCTTTAAAAATATATTTGTTATGAATAAATGGAGGAATACAAAAAACTTGAAATTTATAAGAAGCTTTTCTGAGAGTTATTGAGAAAAAACGGAGTGACCGGGCCTGAAAGGCCCTGGTTTTTTCTAGGGATATATACACCTGGTAAAATAGATAAGACAGGTCAACAAAAAAGTTTTTTTTTCTCTTCTAATGCTGGAATTCTGATTCTAGACACCGAAAAAAAAACTTAAATTTCCATTTTTTGCTTTTAAAGTTTGCTTTTATTTAATTCCTACAGTGGTGGACAAAATACCATTTGTTTTAACAACCAAATTTTAGCAATTTTAGATATAATGGTCTACAACTTTAAATTGTACATTATGGTGCACAAAATATGCTTAGTTTACGAGATATAAAAACTGAAAAAAGTCCTAATAGTTTGAGGTTTTTGCAACCCTCCCTCACCCTCCCCCCAAGTTAGCACCTCAAAGTCAAAAACTTTGGATAGATCATAGAGTACCCTCAAATAACCTGTAAAAATTTTTACAAGCAAATGGTGGCTCAACACATTATTAATAAATAAATATTGATTATATCCGCGGTGTTCTTATTATTTTATTTGAGAAAGGAAAACGCTAAATTTTCAACAATTTTTGATTAGTTTACAGGGAAATATGTCCAAATATGTCTCCCTTTGTTTTAATATAGATCCACTGAAGAAGAAGGGCCGATATATTATACTATATATACGAAATGTATGGACATATTGTCTTGTAAACTAAGAAAAAATTGCTGAAAATTTGGCGTTTTTCTTTCTCAAATAAACCAACTTAAGCAATTCAAAACACCATGACGCTGTCTTTTCGGCAAGGATGTAGGGAGGAAAAACAAAAACAAGATTTTTTGAAATATTAGGAATAAAACTCAATTGGGAAAATAAAAAATCTTGTTTTTGTTTTTCCTCCCAACATCCTTGCCGAAAAGACAGCGTCATGGTGGTGTTTTGAATTATATGTTTCTCGGCATCATTCATTTATCTTCTGTTAGAAATATTTGAATTTGGCGGATCCCCTGCCCCCCCCAACACCCCCCCACAATAATGTTCTTTTCTCTTTTCCCCCCCCACGGGGGAACCAATGCCTCCCCTGTTTTTTCTCCTTCCCCACCTTATATCCCTTTTTAGACCTTCTTTTTTTTTTTAATATAAAAAAAAACTGTTTTTTTATAACACTTTTTTATTTTTTCCCCTTTTTTTCAAAAAAAAAAACTTATTTTAAAAAAAAAAAAAAAAAAAAATTATTAAAAAAAAAAATATCCATTTTTCCCATCTTCAACCAACTTCAGCAACACCACTCATTATTTTGTCTATCCCCTGTACAAACATAAAAAGAAATACAACAAATATTCATTTTTACTTCCGTGATGCCGGTAATATGGCCGCAATATAGCCAGAATTGCAACTAGTTGCCGGGCAAGGTTTTTTTGATATTGCTGACTGAGCTAAAATAAGGCAATATTGCCGGGCAAAACTGTTGCCAAAATATTGCCGAGACATATTTGGCTATACATTGTCCAGGAGTATTTCAGCAACATATTACCCAAAAATATTGCCGGGCAATGTTTAGGGAAACATTGTGCATTTTTATTGCTCGTGTATAGACCCCTTTAGTTAAATAGTGTATTTTATTGAACAAAAATCTCGGCTGTTTATTCATAAAATATCTTTGTCTTTTTGTTTAAATACCTTATCTGAGGTACGAGCCCGATGCGTGGGGTGCCACACACTTGCAAATCTGCTCCCAAGCATAGCCGAGGCGAGCCGGACAGAAGGCCCTGACTGATCTACTCCTGCTCGGCTCGACTCAGCTCGTGAGAGCCCACACACTAGAGAATTGGGCTCGTTTGTAGGCGAGCCGAGTCGGCGGACTCGGGTGCAGAAGCCCGGCGAGTATGAGGCGCTTAAGACTGTAGATATCACTCGAATTCGCCACACAAAATAGATGTACCCGTATTATCCTCCTTCCCCCAGCAACAATTGAAATGGTGTTCCTGCTTGATTTATTAATCCTATGGTATCATCTCTTGATTTAAGTGCAATGTTGGTAAATGTATACTATTGGGCCTATTTGTTCTCCCTGGTTTCTTTTAAAATAACTACGATTGATAGTTAAATATTTTTCGAGATCTATATATTTGAATAAGATAATAATTCGATTCGGAGACTTAACTAGTCATAGATATATTTAACAAGATTGTGAGTGTTGTTCATTGGTGAGGCCAAAAATCCCATGACCCCCGGGGATCTCCAGCCTTTCCCCGGCATAGGCGTGCTGTCCATTGCACCAGGCCACCGGACTCGACCTACACCAATAAAACTCACTTCCCCTTATATGCTGTTAGTGGCGGTGGTTACTAACAAAGTGAAAAACTTAAAAGAAAAATTTTTCACTTGTCCGCCGCTTTTTAAACCAGTAGAGGGACAGACATCTGGGTCTGCTCTAACACACTACTGTAAGCAGCAAAGCCCTGAGGGCAGTGGGGTTAAGTTATAGTTAAATATTTTTCGAGATCTACCGAGTATATATTTGAATAAGATAATAGTATTCAAAATACCTCAATTCGAACTTAACTAGTCATAGAGTGCTGTTTATTGTTCAGGCCAAACATCCCACGGCCCCCGGGAATCGAACCCAAGATCTCCACAGCACTCTTATGTCCCGGAAAGGCTGGAGATCCTGGGGGCCATGAGATGTTTGGCCTGAACAATAAACAACACTCACAGTCTTGTTAAATATATCTATGACTAGTAAGTTCGAATCGAGGTATTTTGAATACTTTTATCTTATTCAAATATATAGATCTCGAAAAATATTTAACTATAACTTAACCCCACTGCCTTCAGGACTTTGCTGCTTTCAGTAGTGTGTTAGAGCAGACCCAGATGTCTGTCCCTCTACTGGTTTAAAAAGAGGCGGATAAGTGATACATTTTTCTTTAAAGTTTTTCACTTTGTTAATAACTTGCGCCACTAATTGCATATAAGGGGAAGTGAGTTTTATTGGGGTAGGTCGAGTCCGGTGGTCTGGTGCAATGGACAGCACGCATATGGCCCGGAAAGACTGGGTTCGATTTCCGGGGCCTGTTTGGTGGATGTTTTACCTCACCAATAAACAACACTCACAGTCTTGTTAAAAAACAAACTACGATTGATGTTCACAATCCTTCATTTAATTATTTAATTATAGGCCTCACTCACCCCCTGTAAAATTTTACTTTGAGATTTCTTAAAGTCTAAAGTGAACAAACAGTATGTCGACATACCAAGAATTCAAAAATTTAAAAGAATTCATCAGAAATGAAATCATGACTGATATGGTGCAAAGAGTCATGACAAACTTTAAAGGTGGATTCACACCGGGCCCTGAATTGACAACATTTTTCACGCTTAAAATTTTCGCGTTTATTTTCAACTCTGTACAATGAAAATTGAAAATATGACAAGGTTTTAAAATTCGTTCGTTTTAGTTTGATTATCCTGTACTTGAGTGAGTAAAACGTAAAGCATTAAACGGTCATTTCAAAATCACTTATAAAAGCATTAAATTAAAATTAAATTTTTACAACTTCTCCATCCCTCAAGCAAAGGAATAATTTTTTTCCAAACGTATATAATCTAAATTTCACATTTTTGCTTCGAATGCAATACTTTTAAAAACAAACAATTCTAGCTATATATAGCATAACTAATAGAAGAAAACAAACTATTTGTTATTTGAGTTATGTCTCCGAAACAGTTGTGTCAGACGAATTTTTAATTAAAAAAAAAAAACAACCCGGTGATTTGTTACATGCTTTTATTCTAAAAAAAAAATATATCTTTTCTCTCATTAATCATTCTGAAAACTTGAGAGGAATTTGAAAATTTAGAAAAGATATTTTACATTATTAAAGAAATAATAAAAAAAATTGATAACTCTTTCTTTTATATTTGTTATTAAAAAAAAATTTCATTAATTTGTTTTCTTCAAAAATAAAATTTTTTGAGAATTCTTCAATAAAAGAGAGTTGTAAAAATTTAATATATATTTTTATATTATGAATCCCATACCTATGAACATTAGAAAATTTTTATTTCCGGATTATATCAATATAAAATAAAATTATCCTTCATTTATACTACATCCATTTTATATACTGTATATATATATTAATTTAGGGACTAGACTAATGTATATATCTAAGTGATAAGAGCAATTTGTGGATCTAATAATTTCCTGGATGAAATTAATTATCCGGTGAGTGAAAACCGGATTTCACTGATAAACACAACGAGAGGGGATAACTCTAACGACACGACTTCGACTTGGGTCGTCCGTATCTTGACAATTATTGGCTCCCGGAATATATGTAATGTTGTACATTTTATGCTGAGCATTAGTTATGGAGTTAAAAGGGGACATCGTTAAATAAATATTCAGGTGGAATTAAACAAATATTTCATTTTTAATGGCCTTTTTTTTATGTTTGTATAAGCCCTTAGAAAAATTTTGCTTTTCTCTGAAAAAGAAAAAAAAAGTTTTTTTCTTATTTCGTAAAGTAAATAGCTCTTCGCTACACTTTCTGTGTTGTTAAAATTAAACATTAAAGTATATTTTGTTCTTTTTAGCTCTCATTTTATTCGTGAATATATATATATATATATATATATATATATAAATATTACAGTCAAAGTGTTTAACATGACGATTTTGTTAAATGACCAGCCATTGCAGAGGATGCTCTTTCGAAAAGAGAATCTACAAAATGTCCTTAACAAGTTTTGGTCATTCTACAAAATGCCAAAACTGGCCAAATTCTAAATTTAGTTTTTTAAGATTAGAAATTTCCGAGATGCGTTTGTGCTTAAAATTGGTCCCCCGCCGGACCGTCCGCCGCGAAATTGTGGATGTCCTGGTTCGACTCCAGGGGGCGCAATTTTGCCCAATCTTAAGCACAAACCTATCTCGCAAATTTCTAATCTTAAATGATATATTGACTGGATAATGAACAGTCTATTTGAAAAAAATTCATCTTTTTCAAACAGGACTTTTTCATTATCTCTAGATAATGTCATCTATGGATTTAATACACTATTTAACGAAGGATGAGCATTATATATGAGTAAATTGTCCGGGCAATTTGTGAAATACCTGCCCAATATAAGGGCTATCCAAACTAATGAGCATTCTCTACATTCCCCTAGACATTTTACAAAACGCTCTCCTTACACATTGACTGTAACATATAGTTAAGATTTTGAGTTATTGATTTTTAATAAGTTGATTAAAAATAGAAAAAAGTTGACATTTTTATTTACTGACATAAACCGACGTTTCTAACTAGTAATCTAATTTTGCACTCAGGCCTTATTCCTACACCTCACCAATTTGGAATACATGTTATTACCTCATTTATGTATGCAATGCGATATTTGGGCCTAATGGCAAATTATAATCCCTTTCGGGGAACAATGTAAGAAGGATTGTGAATATGAACATATTAAGATGTATGCGTTCAAATATCCTTATATATTAGATCAACGTAACAAATTAAACTGAATATGATAAGAGAATTAAAATAAACCTACTCTAGTGTGTAATGTTTATTTTAATTACCTAATTATCCAGTTACCACTTGAGTAATTTGCTGTTTTGTGTCTATATTTTAAGTTAATTATTTTCTTAAAAGATTACCATATCACTCGTTCTTAAGCTTTTTATAACCCCTTATGTATCGTAGATGGGTAGTATCCATAATTTTCTAGATACCGAAACAAATGTTTCGAGTTTCTTGTATTTGTTTATAGTTATTTGATTTAAAAAAAATGTAGTATTTATATATTTAAAAATATTTGATACTTTTTAATATTTTGGAGCTTATATTTTATAATATTTAATATATATCGTCGTTCTAATTAGTAAAGTGTCTAACTCCATTTTTATTTATTTTTCAGGAGAGCCAAAAAAAATGTCATTGTCATTGTGAGAGCCACTGTTAAACACTGCAACTTTTCGAACTGAAAAATTTGAATTACGCTCTTACCCAGTTCAAGGCATAAGGAGAATGATATTTTTCAAGAGAAAATACAAAAAAATTATTTTCGAAAAAAGTGGAGTTAGGCACTTTGCTAATTAAATTCTACCGGCCCAGCATCTGTAAATTTTAAATTTTCTAATTAGAGCTTAGATATATATATGTATGTTCGAAAATTTTTGACGACTAGATGTGAAGTCGAAGTTTCTCGCTTTAAGTAGATGTTAAGATTTAATCGAAAGTTCGGTTCTTTCTTTTGAGCCATTTTCACGACTGCAGGATTTGGAATGGGACTGGCTTGTTTTCAGTATCGCAGACTTCCCTAAGTTTGGTTAATGAATGTCTCAGGGGTTTAGATTTGTCTCTGTTAGAGGTTGGTTGTGTTTAGTTTGGTTTAAACTTAGTAGCTAACCATTCAGAGACCAGTTTTCATCTTGACCAAGCGAGTTGCAAGCAGATCAAGGTCTCTACTACTACAATCAAACACTACAGCATGCACCAACTACACAAATCCCAAAGATAAACACAAGCCTTGGAGACATTTCAATAACACCTGGATTTGGGAAATAGGCATAGGTCTCAAAGTTAAGCCAAACCAAACACAAGCACTATCATGAGACATCCATTGACCAAACCTGGAAACAAGCATTACTGCGTGCGATCCTGAAAACAACCTCTACCATTTCTCCTTAATCCCACACTCTTGAAGATGGCTCCAAATTGAGAGGCAAAACGTTAAGAAAATATCAACATCCATTGCGACGACCTGACAAACTTTGTTTTCACATATAATATATATATTAGGGTGGCACTTATTTACCAGGAGGTTGAAATTTTATATTTAAGTTGGGGACCCTTCAGGGAAGAGACACGAAGCTTTTGAACAAAATCGGCCAAAGAGTTCTAGTACTTTACTGATGTATTTTTTCAGTTTTTTCGATTTTCTCAAAATTCGCTCCAACGATTTTGATTAAAAATTTATAAATCAACCATTTTTTAGATGCTCTTTAATTAGTATATCATTGAAATTTTTCGTGGAAATCGTTTAAAGTACACTTTTTGCTCATCTTCATTAGCATTTCGGCACGGTTTAAATGCCAAATTTGATGACTTTTATCATTGCAATCTTATTTTTTTGTGATAATTGAATGATCTGGGGGGCGAACCGTTCAGAATTTTAAGTTTGGTAAATAAGTGCCACCCTAATATATATATATACAGGGTGTCCCAAAAAATAGTGTCAAACGGAATTCCAGAGATTGATTGTAGTTGTTCTGGGGCTTCTCTTTGCACTGCGACCTTCTAGATCAGATCTATTGTGCTCCCCCGATCTAGGAATGGTTCGAATTCGGGTGATGTTTTACCCCTGAATTCCTATGTCCATCCCTCAGGCTCTAAGTGCCTGGAATTGGAGGGGATGTGTACTCCCTTTTGCTCCAGCAGAGACGTTCGACTTTGGTTGAATTTTTTCGGCAAGTTGGGTTCGAACTCGAGTGACATTTTACCTCGTATTACTAAGCCTCAGCTTAACCGATAAGCCACGCTCGCTTCCTAAGTCCAGAGATAGAGCATCCCTTGGGGTACCCGAATCTCCCCCATGAATGTTGTGCGATTTTTTATAGTTTTCGAGTTATTAATTTTTTTTTTTTTTTTGGAATTTTTGAGAATTTTTGACCTGAACAACTTTTTTTTTTAAAGTAGAAGACATTTTCCAGATATTTATGCCTAATTTTAAGAATTTCCACCTCGCTGTCTTTTATGACCGATTTTAGCCAAAGTAGCCCATTAAGTACTATTTTTTTTTTAATTATTATGAAAGCTGAGAGTCTAGAGAATTTTCGAGGACTACTTAGGAATCATTAAGTCACCTGTTTAGATTTTTAATTCAAAGTTGAAAATTGAAGTCGTAATTCACCGAAAGTAAACTTTTAAATTTACACAAACATTTTACACACTTCTCATCAAAATTATGAAGATGATTATTTTAGGCATAAAAGTACAACTTATGAATACTTAGTTGCAAAAAAACAATCTGGAAAATGTCTTCTACTTAAAAAAAAAAAAAAAAAAATGTTGAGAAAATTCTCAAAAAAATTCCTAACTCGAAAACTATAAAAAATCGAATAACATACATGGGGGGTGATTAGGGTTTAGCAAGGGGTGCTCTATCTCTGGACTTCCGCTTGACACTATTTTTTGGGACAGCCTGAATATATACAGTATTTATTGTGAATCTATTGTTCTGGATAAATATCAGTATATACGGAGTAAAAGTTTTAGATTTATTACATCAAAAATTCGATGTCGAGATTTTGATGGAAATACATACACATTTTAATTAGACAAAAAAAAAATGTGACTGCACTTGATATAACTTTCAAATACTGCAGGTTAGAGAAAATCGTGTGGGAAACTATCTTTAATTTAGATACCGTTTTTTTTTTTTTTTTTTTTTTTTTTTTTTGAGAATCATACCTATTTCCTTAGCACTGAGTTGGGCAAAATCGCGATTATTTTGGTTCTAAATCTCAAAACTCGAACCAATTCACGATTTTGGATTTGAATTGAAATCATTTTGGTAAAAACGATTTAGATCGAAATCCAAAATCGTTCTAGGATCGAATTACTAATCCTTTCTCCGGGGATTTAATTTTAAAATTATTCTGGTTAAAGGAGATATGGAAGCAGAGGCAGCCAAGAACGAAAATTCTATGCTTTACCAATCAGCCGGAGACGTTTCGGTCTATTTATTATAAAACACCTTCAGTCCATTAATTGGTCTATAAATGCTCACAATTAGTCAGATAATATAAAATATATATACATCATTGTTAAATAAGAAATACTATCTATCTATATAATGAAATTTAGGGTTAAATGAATATAATAATTGCTTGTGCGAGTTTCAAATATATCTAGCTATTCTATTTAACAATGATGTATATAATATATACCCTGACTAATTCTGAGCATATAGGTCTATACACCAATTAAAGGCCTAAATATGGTTTATAATAAATAGACCGAAACGTCTCCGGCTGATTGGTATAGCATTCAGAGAATTTTCGTTCTTGGCTGCCTCTGCTTACATAACTTCTTTAATCAACATACACAGCCACAACTTACATCTCAACTATTCTGAATGAAATAAAGAATAGCACTTAATTTAATTATGCCTCGTATAGTGACGTTCGTTTTTTGTTTTTTTTTTTATATTTTTATAAATCTAGTATAAATAGTGTGGGGCACACCACACAACTTTCTCTTACCTTCTGTAAATGAAATGAAAATAATGTGCGGTCACACTTTTTTAAATTAATTTTGTTAAAAAATCTATATATAATGATAATTTAAGAGATTATTTTAGTTTAATAGGAAAGAGGATGCAGCAAAAAAATTAACCCCCAATCAGTAATGAACACTCTTTATTGGGACGTTTCGGCTGGGATCAACCCTGCATTACATTCATTGGACAAAAAATGCAAATAACTTGTATTATTAACAAACTCTATTTATATAAATAAAATTTAAATATGTTCTTTGAAGGCTGAAGATGGCAGGGTTGATCCCAGCCGAAACGTCCCAATAAAGAGTGTTTATTGCTAAATAGAGGCTCAATTATTCGACTGCATCCTCTTTCCTATTAAACATATCAGCTACAGCCACGTTCTATTATTCAAGAGATTATTTAAGCCTTTAAAGAGTCTAAATAAGGGACTAAATAGCTGAGTTTTACTATCTTGTTTTGAAAAACCACCCTTTTCAAAACAAAATTCCTTTTATTCAGAATTACTAATATTTGTATCTGTTATATTCAGTGGCGTCGTTTGTGGGGGGCATTTGCACTCCCACTCCCCTCCCCTCCCCCTAAGGGCTCTGATTTTTATAAAATTTTATATTATTCTAAATAAAATATTTTAAAATATATCAACGAGTATATAAACTGTACAAAATTAAACAATTAATTAAATTAAATATCTTTTGGCCAAATTTGAGTACCTATTTGTAAGTAAATTTTAAGAAAAAAAAAGTTTGCCCGCTCCCCTCCCCCCAAGAAAAAGTTTAACGCCACTGATTATATTATAGATATTTTCTTGTGCCTTGAATTTTAAATAAATTCTTATTAAATAAGCCTTTATATCAAATAAGTACATAAAGTTTTTTAACATTAAAATAAATTAATTTTACTAAAAGACAAATGGACACAATTTTTAGAGTATATTTACTCCAGGGTGTTGAGCATGTAGCTATGCCACTGGTTGTGTATTAAAAGGGAAAACATTGGCTGCAAATCGAGTTTGCATATAAATCCTTTATATTATTTTTGAGAAAATAAATACATTTTTATTAATTTCATTATCTTTTCGTTAGACCATTTTATACCTACTGTATTTTAAATTTTTAGAGATTTTTAATTAAAGATTTGAAATTTTTATATTAAACTCATAATGAACCATTTGGGCTCATTAGTTTAAGATAAAGATATCTTTAATTGAAGTTAAAGCTTGAATTATCAGTAAGTAGACAATTTAACATAGAAATGTAAGGTTTGCGTCGCTTTTTTTGTCATTCTAGAAAAATAATAAAAATTCTTACATCTCTTGATCCACTGGGTATATATATATATATAGTATAGCTCAGATTACATCTGGTGAGAAATCCTAAGTTGTTGGCACCTACAAGATGCTCGAGCTAAGAATGACATACACTAGCGTAACGTTTTTTAGCTGCTCCCCCCCCCCCCCTCGCAACCTTTATTTCGGGCCCCATTATTAGACCATACAAAAAATATTTTTTAAATATCGTATATCCCTGAACCCTGAGTGCCCGGGCGGGCCCTCTCAAAAAGAAATTTTCATTAAATTTTTTACCGTTTTTATCGGAGCCCTCTCAAAGAGATATTTTCATTATTTTTTTTTTTTTTTTTAATCTAAATTTGTCCGTTTTTATCGGAGCCCTGAGGAGATACAGTTTTTTAGCCCGGCCTGGCCCGTGGGCCCCCCAAGGTCCGGGGCCCCCCGCATCGCGGGGTCTGCGGGGGCGTACGTTACGCCACTGATGACATATATAATATATTCTCTTCAAATATTAGCCATCCTCTTGCAGATATCATATTCTTAAGTAAGTTAAATGGAGACTGGTCAATTCGACCTCAAAAACGATTAATATTATGATACACCTTAAATTTAATAAAATATAAATTTAATATTGTTATAGATCAAAAGTCGTATTTTTAATTTTTTTTTTTTTTTTTCTATAGAATAGAATTTCACCACATTTCTTAGGTGGAAAATTTTTTTTTTCATTCTCTGTGATTGATTAAAAAAATTAGAATTAATTACAGGTACATCAATCCTTTTTTAATAAAATTGGGTCTTTTGAACATGGCGCCTTAATATTTAAATTGTTTATAATAATAATAGAAAATTAAAAAAATTCCTTTATTTATAATATAATAGACTATACAGTAATATTAAAAATAAGAATCAAAATTTTTCAATTTATTTTTTCTAACTTTTATTAAAAAAAATATATATATATATTCACTGACAATTGTGAATCAAAGCTCTGTTGCCATATTTCTCTATTAATAATGAGAGAGCGCCTGAAGTGAGTTGTTCAATCTGGCAATAGTGTAAGTTTAGCCAGTAGTGAAGGAGCCACCGCCGCGTTCATCCTTCTCCCGCGTTCGCGTCTCGTTATTAATTACATTTCGAGGTTTTAATTAAAAGTTTTTATTTATTTTGTGTTTGTGAAGTGTTTATTAGTGTTTTGTGAATCTCTTCAATCATCTGGATCGGGTCTGGATCATCGTAGGCGATGGTATTTATAATAATTTTCACTTAGCATCATATCTCTCTCTTCTCTCTCATCTTCCTCCTTATTCAAAACACCTTTTATTTCATATGTAAAGCAATCTACACCCTGTATAATAAATTCATATAGTATTCTTATTTTAAATGATTTTAAATAAAATATCGATTTCTGATTATATATCTATTCAAGTAGTGGGAACCGAATGGAATAGATCTTATTTTTTATAACTCTTGCTGTGCTTGTTCTAATTTTGACGTCATAATAGACGCCATGATTGAATAATTTATTGATTAAGTTTGATCAACCTGGCATGTGAAGCCAATTGAGTTTTTTTTTTAATTTTAATTGCCATTATTGATAATCTGAATATCCAAGGGATGTGAATGAATTGAGATTTTAGCTAGTCCAATTAATTATAAAATAGTCCTCGGGCCTTGGTGTAGTTCCTAGCGAGCTGGTCGCGGGTTCAGATCCCAAGCCAGTGTGTATGTGTGTTTGTGATTGGGTATGGGAAAGTGTGTATTAAAAAAAAAAATTATAAAATAATTGAATTATTTAATATTAATTAAGAAATTTATTCTTCTCAAAAAAATTATAAAATAAAAAACAATATATTGGAAAATTTCTGAAGCAGAATCGTTAAAATATCATTTGGATTTGGATATCTTCTTGCAAGTTTTTTTCTTAGCCCTCTTCCTCGATGCGGGGTCGGCACACATTTTCGAATCGATTGATTTATTGTTTGCAGCTGTACCTTCATAATTTTTTTTATGAAAGAGACTCAAAGATAAATTTTTTTTTAAATGAATAATATTAATAAACTATAGCTTTGGTAGGAATATCAAATCATGGTGTCAAGTACATACACTGATGATATAATTGAGTTTTTTTTTTTTATTTTTATTAATTTGACGAATATAATAAAAATAGAAAAAATTTTTTTTATTATTATTTTTTGCTCGATTTAATTGCTTCTGGGAAAATGGGTGACATGTTTGAAATCAGGTTTTATTTTTAGACGATAGATGGCAGGATCTACCCTTTCTTTCTATTTGTTTGAAAAAATCTCAATGCATTAATCCAATACATTTTATTTACTTTTTACTTATGAAATGCAAGTGGTCAAGTTTGAAACTAAGGTTTTCTGAAAAACTAAATATATATCGACACAAAAAATCTCGTGTGACCGTTCTGGTCACCAAGGGCGGTCCCAGAGGGGGCGGGGTCAAGGGGGTCGTGACCCCCCAAAATCTTTTTTTTTAACACCCACTTTTTTCCCACTCACTCTCCCATTCATACAATATTTTCGGCTACTTAGGCCATTTAAGTCTTAAACGATACTCATATTTGATTAATATATATTTATTGGGGTTCAGGCCCTTTTATTTATACTATTAGGTATCTAAATAATTTAAATAAATATTCGGACTGCCTGTGATCCGAACCCCCGTCCTTTGGTACACAAGGCAGGCCCGCTACCAACTACGCTGAACCCGGGGGCCAAAATCTTTAATATTCATGGTTTATAATAAGCTCCTTTTGCAAATACAATTGTTTCCTTCCACCGATAATCGTTCGGCTATGTTCGTAGGAAGATTAGATCCCCACGGCCTTAAAATATCAACTTTTTTTTGTCTTTATTTTGCATATTAAACAACTAATTTACTATTTATTAGTGATGAGAAGTGGCTGTAGACTTTGAATTGGGTATAGGAGACTTTGCAGCCAAGGAAATTAAATAAAAAACTTATTAATAATAATTAATTTTAATTAATTAATCGTCGACGTTTCGGTCGCAAGTCACGACCTTCCTCAGGACGATTAATTGTTAGAATACAATTAATCGTCCTGAGGAAGGTCGTGACTTGCCACCGAAACGTCGACGATTAATTAATTAAATAAGTTTTTTATTTAATTTCCTTGGCTGCAAAATCTCCTATACCCAATTTACTATTGTATGTTTCTATTAATTTTAACCTGGATTGAAAACCTCTTAAGTAATTAAATATGGATCAATCTAAGTTTTAGGGTTTAGGAGTTTAGTTTAGGACTTGGCTTTGGTTCGATCAAAAAAACCTGATAACATTTTTTTAACACCTGGCCCCACCCCCGGGTTTGGCGTAGTAGGTAGCGTGCCTACCTCCTATACCAAACGTCGCGGGTTCGGACGCCAGGCAGTCCGATGATTTTATTTAAGCCATTTGGATACCAGATGGCTTAAATAGAAATGCCTGAACCCCTAATAGATAATATATATTACAACGGTTATCAATTAAGTCTTATATGGAGATGCCGAGAACACTGTGTGAATGTGTGTATGAGTGTGAGTGTGAATGAGAAAAAAGTGTGAATGTTTTTTATTAAAAAAAAAAAAAAAAAACAAAAACAGTGACCTCCCCCCAAAATGTAAGGCTAGGACCGCCCTTGCTGGTCACTTACCGAAGGGTAAGAGAAAGTTGTGTGCTGTGCAACAGTCACACCAGATTTTTAACTATACAATCTGAGGTCGAGATTATCCAGTCAGTTATTTCAATTCCGAATGTAGTTTAGTTAAAATATCGCAACCGACTATTGTATACACATTTGAGGTTTTTAATAGTTGTTCTTTTTTTTCTGGTTTTGATGATTTATTATTATACACGCCCACTCTTGCTCCTCACTAATCATTCATCCATTTTCAGTTTTTTTTTTCATTCATTTTTTTTTTCTGAATTTTAATGGTGACAATAAATAAAACAAGACTATACCAAAAACACAAACTGACCAAACAAAAGCCCAGAGCGAAAAAAAGAGTATGTATGTGGGGGAGGCGTTATAAATAATTTCATTCATTCATATAAAGTAGATAATTACTTTGAAATAAAACAAGCGATGTGGCCATCACTGATCTTTCTCAAAGCATATAAAAATTGTTTTTATAAAATAGTGCCTATTTTCTTGACTCTCTCTCTTAAGGTGAACGTACACAGACCAAGCAAAAACGTTTTCGCCTAAAACTGTTTTTTCAATGTTTTTCTATCAACGCACACCGAAGAGACAAAACAATCGGACATGATTCGACATCATCGAACAAAATGTTTTGTTCGAAAACGTTTATGATCGATCGGTGTGCGTTCAGCCTTAGTGTCAAAAATTTTTGTATATTGGATTTACTTCAAGCAGGATCTTTTATGAGAGTGGGTATATATGGACCCTGTTATGCAATAGTGTGTCAAGTGCCAAAAAATTAAAAATTGAGTTAAGCACGGAATATTGTTTCAAATGCTATAATTAATAGTATTTTTTATGAAATATGTCCTAAAAAAAATTTATATTTAATGTTATTTGCACAATAGACAAAAAAAATTATATATAATCCCAGGGCCGGAACTAGGAGATTTTTTAGGGGGGGCAAAATTTAATTTGCCGCCCCCTCCTTAAAATTTTTTATACAAAATTCATATCATTTTACCTTTTTTTTAAATAAATCTTTCTTTAATTGCCGCCCCCTGATATCTGCCGCCCGGGGCACAGGCATCCACTGCCCCCCTCTAGATCCGGCCCTGTATAATCCAATGAAAACAAAAAACTTTAATGTTAATTTTCTCAAAACTCGGTAGATGGCGCTTGACATACTTATGCGTAAGAGGGTCCATATATTCTATAAAATTTTCACTTTTATAGAAAAGTGACCGTCTATTTTTTTGATTAATAGAGACTTTTTGACAAAATTAATAAAAATACAATTAATTGAGCATGTACAAGATTATATATTCTATAAATTTACTTGTAATATATTCAGATGGAATAAATGAATTTGAAATAAAAGTTTTTTATTTATTTTTTTTATTTCTCAGGAAATTCAACCTTGACGACTGGTTTGCGCAAATACTCTGTTGGTGGTGACTGAAACTGAGAATTTGCGCAAACTAGTCCACAAGGTTTAATTTCCTGAAAAATAAAACAATTTTATTTTAAATTGATTCATTCCACCTGAATATATTACAAGTAAACTTCAAAATTCATAAAGTAAAAATATAATATTATTGGAATTAAATTTACTTCAGAGTAAAATTATTTAATGTAGTGGCGCTACCAGGATTTTCTCAGTTCGCCTATCAGTGGTTAAGAACCAGTACTCAAGTTTCAGAACCTTTGGGTTAAACATTACCACTTTGCCCTATACTAAAGCTGTTAACACACTGAAATAATTAATTAATAAATGCGTTTTATTGTAATTAGGACGATTTTTACATTTTCCCCATATTAATAAATTAATATGATTAGAAAATTAACATTTTTAATTAAAATAATGACCCTCTTTTAATCCAATAAATTAATAAAATTATTTGATCAATATAGTAGCCACCAGCTAACTTTATAGTATTTTGCTCTTTTATAACATGAAATTTTATACTCTGACATCCCCTATAATTTATTTGGGTTTCTTTCTCGGAACCTTTCCTTTTTCTATAAAGGATGGAAATTTATTTCCTTTTGCTCTTATTTTCACATTTTCCATCCCTCTTTTGATAAACTATTTTTATATTTATTATTATTTTCGTTTTAATCTAGTAGAATATATGAAATCACAAATGTCTCACAATTTTCAAATTTTACAATTTTTTTTATTTCTTATACTTTATAATTATTCGCAATTTTTGTTTCTTTTTAAACGAAAATCATGTTTTTCTATTATTAAAAAAATCCACAATTTTTCATGTAAATTTCAAATTCTAACCTATAAGCATTTTTTATTTGTTTTGTTCAATGAAATATTAATATTTTCTTACTTAATTAATTTTATTTATTTTTTGTTGCCTGAAGAATACAAAAAAAAGGTTAGTGTTCTAGGGAGTTTTGTCCAAGCTATAGGTTTCTCGGTTATTTATCAAATTACTCGACGTGTTGGCGATATGATGATGTTTTTGAAATTAAATTTCAGTTACTTTAATAGGTCATTGTCACCCCAATTATTAGATTTGGATTCTCTTAATTTCCAATCACAAAAAATCAACAAAAAACATTTTTTGTTATGTCAATTAGCTTCTGAAATTAACAAAACATTTTCGACATTTATTCTAATATTCATTTTAGAATATTTATTCTATGGTATCTCTTTTGTATATTTATGTTTTAATATTATCAATATATCCACCAATATTGCTGATAGTAGATACTTTATTGAAACCCTAATTACCATCGATTTTTGTGTGGCATTCTTTAAGTTTTCTTTACAAATTTTCTATATTTCATATTCAACTAGTACTGCTAGTATAGAAGTAAGTATTAAATCTTATTTTCTCTTTTATACATTTATTAGTTAACATAGTTTTTAATAGTGAGGAGGTTCAAATTGTCGCACTTATCTCCATAAGAAATAAAATGATAGAACTTCTTTATTCATTTATTTAATTAACAAAATTCTCTACCTTTGTTTTTTGGAGAAATGAAATGTGCCTAGGCCTCTTTCAGTTGCCACTCGGTAAATTTTCTTGCTTGTTCAATTAAGTTTTCTCCAATGAACTTGTTAAAATCGGTAGTTTACCTTGCAGGCGTTGGCCGAATTGGATCTTAGGCAGGCAGGTAATTTTTTCCTTTTGCCCGGATTTGTACTTTCTTTTACTATTCATGTTTTATGTTGCTCTCTACTGTCTTCAGAGAAATAGGCCTACTTATAAAAATATATAGATCTATATTTTTCTTTTAATTGTAAAGTAATTCTATTTTTATTTAAAATAAGCTTATGTTCTGTTTTAAAAATGTGATTTTTGAAAAATTTTGTTTAATTTTTAGTTATATTTTATGCAATCGGACGAATAAGTTAGTTTTTGTTTGTGAAAAACGAATGGGAGGAATCGTATTTTTTTTGTATTAAAAACAAAAATTTTCATTTCTTAGCTCTTTTGAAAAATATATCGTTTTCAAACAAAATATTTATCGTTAAAATTATATTAGAGTATTTTTAGAAAAGAAATTCATTTTCTTTTTGATAAATTTATATTTAATTAATAATAATAATTAAATATAATATATATCAGTAAAAGTTAAGAATTGTTACTAGAGGAAAGAAGGTAGAAAACTAAGAGAGGCTGGTTACACACACACCGATTTTGGAAGGCCGGTATAAAATCGGCCGATATTTTATCGGTAGCAGGTGCTTGCAGACTCACCGGATTTTTACCGGTCAAACAATCAGTTGCCACGAGGTGACACGAGGTTTTTTTTTTTTTTTTTTTTTAAACATCACACTTTTTCTCATTCACACTCACACACACATTCACACAGTCTTTTCGGCAACTCAGGCCATTTAAGACTTTAGACTATAACCGTTGTAATTAATATAAATATTGTGGGGTCAGGCATTTCTATTTAAGCCTTCTGGTATCCAAATGGCTTAAATAAAATCATCGGACTGCCTGGGTCCGAACCCGCTAAATCAGCCATTGCAATTAACACGCACTATCAAAACTAATAACAAGTTAAAACGTGGTAACTACAATTTCACTGGAGCAGTCGAGACTGGAATGGTCGGTGAAAAATCGGTGTGTGTGCAAGCGGGTATTTAGTCATGTACGCCACTAATTCCCGGCACTGCCGGCGATACAGTGGCAGTGGCCGGCTGCTGACCGGTATTTTACCGGCGACGATCACCGGTCGGCGTGTGTGCAACGTCCCGTTCCCACATGTGGTTCACTATTGGAATTTGGACGACCGGCATAAAATCGGCCGTCCAAAATCGGTGTGTGTGCAACCAGCCAGACGCAGCCAAAGTTTTTTTCTTTATTTATTTAATCTACACAGCTGACGTTTCGGTTCAGTGTTTTAATCATCTTCAGAGCTGACCGAAAAGATAAAATAAAATCTGATATAAATGACTTTATTTTACCTTTTCAAATTTAAAATTATTTCACTATATACCATATACTATACCATATATTAATAATTAAGGATCTAGATACCAGGAGGGGACTTAATTGTGGCGCTCACTGTACATATATAAATCTATGTACCTGGTTCAAAGAAAAAATTTAGCTGCGTCTCACCTGCGTCTACCCTCTTATGAAATAAACATCACAGCTATAAATTGAAGTTTTGTAGAGGAAATAATCATTGTTATCCGATAACTCACTGTAGGATTGCTGAATGAATGAAGTAGATAGAGTAGCTCTCTCCAATTTCACATTGGTCATAGCGAATAGTGAGGCACATTTAATGTTTGATTTCACTTTTAATTAACACGAAACCAGTTTGAAAAGTAATTTAATTCATTTGTATTATTTTTTTTCTGACGTTCTTTACACGTTTACCAATAAATTTCCTTAAGAACAATAGACTACATGCATTAAATTGATTAGATTAATTATTATTTTTCATTAATATAATGACTCCCTTATAATTTATTAAATTAATAAAATTATTTGATCAATATCTCAGCTAACTCGTGTTAATTCGATAGTATTTTCCTCTACTAACATGAATTTTTATACTCTGACAGCACCTATAATTTATTTGGGTTTCCTTCTCGGAACTTTCCCTTTCTCTATAAGAGATGGAAATTTATCTCCTTTTTCTCTTATTTTCACTTTTTCTATTCCTTTTTTGGTGAACTATTTTTTTATTTATTTCATGACTATATCATATTTTAATAATATACATTTTGCTGGGTCTGAAATAAATCACCATTTCCAAAATTTTCAAATTATATTTTTTATTATTATATATAATTATTCGCAATTTTTCTTTCTTTTTTAAACGGAAACAATTTTATAATATTATTAAGAAAATGAAAGATATTTCATCTAAATTTCAAATTCTCAACTATAAGCATTTTCTCTTTGTTTTATTTTCCGAGTTAATGATATTTTGTTACTTAATTAATTTTATTTATTTTCTATTGTTGGAAGAATACAGGAAAAAAATTAACATAGTAGGTCTTTTTCGCCCAACCTCTAAGCTTCTCGGTTCTTTATCAAATTACTCGACGAATTGGTGATATGATGATGTTTTTTTGAAATTAAATTTTAGTTACATTAATAGATCTTTCTCACCTAAATCACTAGTTTTAGATTCTCTTTATTTTCAATCGCATAAAAATATCAACAAACAACATTTTTTATTATATCAATTGACTTCTGGAAGTAAATAATATTTTTTCCACATTTATTTTAATATTCATTTTAGAATATTTTTTCTTTTGTGTCTGTGGTGCTTATGTTTGTTTTTATATAACTACTTATAAGCATACGCCAAATGATAAACACTTTTTTGAAATAATCATGAGCGTTGATTTTTTTCTGTGTTTATTTATGTTTTCAATTCAAATTTTCTATATCTCATATGCCGCAAGTTCCACTTGTACAGAAGTAAGTATTTACAATTATTTTGGTTTTGTAGGCCTATCAAATATCATCATGATTCATTAGTTAAAATGATTCTATTATCATTAGTTGGCAATGCAGTATTCCTATTTGGAACAAATTTGATTAAATTAATAAAAAAAAGCATTTTTCATTAAAATAATGTCTTCTTTTAATCTAATAAATTAATGAATTTATTTAATCAATACAATATAATAAATTCCTTGATAATTTTAATAGTTTGCTTTTATCTAAAATGAATTTTTATACTCTGACGATCCCTATCATTTATTTGGGCTACCTCTTCGGAACTTTCCCTTTTTCTTTAAGAGATGGAAATTTATTTCCTTTTGCTTTAATTTCCAATTTTTCTCTTTTTTGATCAACTATTTTTATTTTAATGCCATGATTATCGCTTATTTTAGCTTCTTACATTTTGCTGAAAGTAAAATAAATCACTATTTCCAAAATTTTCAAATTATATTTTTTGTTATTATCTATAATTATTCGCAATTTTCTTTCTTATTAAACGAAAATCATTTTTTTCTATTATACAAAATTAAAGAAATTTCGTCTAAATTTCATATTCTCAACTATAAGCATTTTCTCTTGTTTTATTGTCCGAGTTAATGATATTTTTGTACTTAACTAATTTTATTTATTTTCTTTTATCAGATGAGAAAAAGAAAATTACTAATACACCTGGCCTTTCGTTCAACCTCTAAGTTTTCGGTTATTTATCAAACTACTCGTCGTTTTGGCGATATGATGATGTTTTTGAAATTAAATTTCAGTTACATTTAATAGATCATTGTCTCCCAATTAACAATTTGGATTCCGTAAATTTTCAATCGCAAAATGCCAGTAGACATCATTTTTCGTTATGTCAATTGGCTTTTCATATTAATAGCATATTTTCAAAATTTACTCTAATATTCATTTTAGAATATTTTTTCTATAGTATTGGTGTTGGTTATCTCTGTTTTTATATGTTTACTACCAATAATACTGATTGTAAATTCAATTTTGAAATATTAATGACCATTGATTTTTTCCTCGGATACTTTCTATTATCTCTTCTAATTTTCTATATTTCATATGCAGCAAGTTCCACTAGTAGAGAAGTAAGTATTCCAAATTATTTGGCATT